>JAFIRS010000300.1:600000-861363 GCA_018342105.1 Gonioctena quinquepunctata
ACCATACAATCCAGACCATAAAAAATTGTTGCTGTTGTAGGCAGAAAGCAAGTGGGTTCTCTCACATCAGCCGAACGTGGCGAATCATCAAAAGCAGACATTTGTATGAGTGCCAGTGGTGTTTTTATTCCACCGATGATCATTTTCCCTCGAGTGCGAATGAAACCTCAATTTAATGATGGAACTCCACCAGGTACCCCTGCAGTTTGCCATAAATCTGGGTGGATGCAATTAGAGTTGTTTGAGAAGTAGTTTGGTCATTTTGTGCTACACACACGAAAAGTGATCCCGAATTACTTATACTTGACGGCCATAAAACTCATACGCAAGATCTATCAATGATAGACAGGGCACAAGAAAATGGAGTGACAATTTTATGGCTACCACTCCATACAAGTCATCGCATACAGCCACTGGATGTATCATTCATGTCACCACTGCTTAGCACACTTTATACACATGAAGTGAGAGCTTGGCTGAGAAATCACCCAGGACGATGCGTTACTATAGCTGAAGTTAGTTCTTCATTTGGTAATGCTTATCTTAGAGCCTCACCACCTCTAAATGCCATAAATGGTTTCCATAAAACTGGACTCATCCCAATAAACCGCGCCATATTCACAGAATATATGTTCATCGCTACTTCACCAACTAGTTATGTTCCACTTCATGACAGTGACCCTAGGGAAAATGATGCACTGTGATGGCAGAACAAGAAAAAATACCAGGAAATATTATTAATCGTGATGTGAGAGTGTATTCTCCAGAAAAACAAACAGAACCATCAACAAGTGGCATTTTTAATAGTTTAATAACTCCTGAAGCAATTGCTCCCTATCCAAGAACCAGTAAAGAGAGTGCACCAAAACAGAAAGCCGAAAACAAAAAGGGTAAGGCCGCAATACTCACGAGAACCCCTTGGCTAAAAATACTGGAAAAATGAAAGTTGATAGTATGAAATCGAATAGAACAAGAAAGCCCGTAAATAAAAACGCTACCAACAAGAGTTCTTCGAAATATAAGAAAAATATGTCCAAGTCAAAGATGCCTATGATATTAAATTCAGCATCTATTGAAAGTAGCGAATCAGACGTCGACATGCAATGCCTATTTTGCGGAAACAATTATTCTAATGACCAATAGGGCGAAGTGTGGATAATGTGTGGTCAGTGCGGCGAGTGGGGTCACGACGATTGTGCGGGTGCGGAAAGTGATGACGACAGCGCATTCATATGTGATATTCGATAGGAAAAGTGAAGTAGCACTGAGCTTTCTACTTAAATGCTGTTTTAGAATTTTTTTCCATCTTAAGTTTCTATCCCATTTTACCTCCTGAGTTTTCCCATTTTACCTACATAATTTGGGTAAAATGGGATTTTAGACGTTTCCTCATCTAATGCGTTTGAGTTCTCCATTCATTCATTTAAATAAATAACCATACTGAAATATGTCCAACAAGCGGAATTTTATTACGCTTCCTTTTTTTTTACGTGTGATCGAACATTACCCGTACTACTACTGAAAATACAGCATGCAGCAACCTTCGAAATAAACTTAGTACCCATAATTCGAGTTTCCTGGCCAGTAGACAATTCAACAGAAAAAACTTCCAGAAAAAATTACTTGTCCTACGAACTTGTAATTTTTTCAGATGCAGTTTTTTTCACTTAATTGCCAAGCAACGAAATTTCCATTGAAGTGTCAAGTTTACTTTGACTCTCGTGTAATTGAAAGTGAAAAAAACCTGAGAATGTTACATGATGACTTGATTTTTTTCTATATTCGATAAGCTCATGCTCAATAGTTTTCCTCATGGATTTGGGAAAGGTAATAGTAAAAACAACATATCGAATAATAAAAACAACATATCGAATACTTTTTTCTATTCGATGTTGTTTTTTCGAAATATTGATGAATATGGCGCGACGCCAAGATTTCTCGTTTCTCAACATAGATTAGTTGATAAAAATCCGTGCAGATGTAATTTCAAGAGAAAATTATGGCTTATTTTTCAAGCTGTTGGGCAAAATTTCTTGATATCCCGATTTTCGACTCCCAAATTGCCTTTATTTTTTCCAATACTGGAAAATATTGATATATGGTACACCTTCCCTATGTTCAGCGCCGAATCATTGAAAGATCAAAATGACATAAATTTTGCAACCATAACATTTATTGAAATAATGTAATATTTCCCAACTAACATTATAGGAAAATTACACCAAGCAGAGGGGTAAAATGGCTGCAAGAAATCCGAATTCAGCTACTTCTGACCAAATATTCTACCTCCAATTACTAACTAACTCCAAAGTTTCAATTCGAGTTATAAAAACCGTAATTGAGACCACCGAATCTACTGCAGGAGCCATAAACTCAGTAGGCGTAGTGCATAGTATGAAATTACTTGTTATGAACTTCAAATATACCTTCACAACCTCATGGGTCACTAGAGTTATTTATTAGGATAAGTTTCACCTAAAGGTAACCAGAAAAATGTGTTGAAGTTTCAGGCAAAACTTTCTAGTAAATATCAACCTAATTATTACCTCATGTTAGTTCATATAGACAGTGAATGAACAAGTCGATGAACAGGTCTACTACATACTCTACATTACCTATTTTGGCACCAATTAAGTTGCCTGGGCATTTTTGGTCCTGATGTATACCTACTGTTCCACAATGAAGTTGATTATTTGTCTAATTGGACTAAATTTCTACAACTATCAAAGTTACCAAAAATAAAATCCTCGAAGTAACTAGGTTCACTATCAGATATTGAAGCCCGAATCGACTCGGATGAGGATGACATGATACAATTCACTCTCTTCCAATAATTTATTGTGGAGCTGAATTTTAGAAATTTATAAAATGTCAAGTAGAAATTCGATTTGAATAAATGAACCATACAGGTATACCACCACCAACTACTATCGATTACCTGCCAAAATGGCATACAATTGTAAACTTCCATCGCCCTTGAGAGATGCTAATCTGGAAACATTCAGAAAACAATTGAAAATTAAATTACTACAAGTCGCCCATTATGACGTCAATGATATTACCCCTTTTTGATTATATCATCTCAAAATCTTGTTAATATTTTTAACCGACGAAACCAAAAAGGAGGAGGTTCTCTATTCGACCCGTATATTTTATGTTTTTCCATCATATTTTTTTATGTATGATCACGCATAACTTTTTACTGAGGCGTCCGATTCCGATGATTCTTTTCTTCAGTAGATAGGGTGTACTTTGACTTTGGTCCCATTCGAATTTAACAGATGAAATCTACCCCTTAGGGTAGCGAAATTAAGGATATCGATCACTCACCCTCTGAATTCTGGTCCGTTAACCGATTCTATCAGGTATAACTTTGTACAGGGTTCTTCGATTTGGATGATTCTTTTTTTAATAGATAGGGTATACCTCATATTCAGATTTCAAAAGGAATTAGCCACCCTTACGGGTAGAAAAATGGGGGATAATTGATTTTTCACTAGTGAACATTAGCACACACATACGTAGTTGACAATGACAGATCGCTACTGACATTATTCTTGTTCCGTCAAAATCAGTATATTTTATGGGATCCAATGTGTGTGGATTGCCAATTCATCAGTAATTAAATTGCAGAGAATTTTTCTGCCTGTCTCATTATCATCCTTGCCTCCAATGTATTGAAGCATAGAACACTAAAATAAAAGCATAAGCAGTGAAGTAGAAGATCCAATGCAGCTGCTGGATTCGAATTATTATACTGACCATAATTGCAAATGAAGATATACACATGTTTGAATGTCTTAGTTTAGCACAATTTCAATGCAGTTGAAATGTTTCTCCAGTATATGTATACTTCATCACATTTTTTTCAACAATATGAAATGGAAAAGTTGACTTACCATTTCAGCGAATTTGGTTTCGTCTGATAAATCATCATTCAATCCTCTGGATCTTCAACAACAGAATTAGTGTCCATGAAGTTATCAGCAATATCAATTTTCATATGTTTTGCTTTACTGGGTCCGGGCTGACTATCAACATCAAGATTCCTACGACAAATGTCGTGTATCATAACCTCAACCTCTACAGTGGAGACTATATCATCAACAGCATTTTTCGCAAGGCGCTGTTTTTGACGAGTGCTCTTTGTGATATGCACGAGTTTTCTAGAGGAAACATTGTGATGGTATGATGATATATAAATATATAGCAAATGATTTAGGTATACTTACTTTTCTGTGTTTTCGGACATATCTGCTTGCTCTAAAGTTAAAGAGTCCCTTGTTCACCGAATAGATTAAATCAATTTTTCACAAAAATAACCAAACCACAGATAAAAAACAAAATACGCGATTTGCGATTTGACATCTGACACGAAATCAGCAGTAGGGCCAACTGCCAACATGATATTCAGTAATGCCAATGTTGCATTTCCATAACAGCACAGCACATACTGTGTCAAAACGACATGGGTGCGATTATCGCAAATCTTTAACGGGCAATTTCTGGCTAAACTCAAAACATCCATAATAAATATGCGTATGTTCAGCCAAAGCGGCAGAACTGATGATATCATGCCAATTATTTGCCGACATCGGTGTGCCGCTGCCGACATCTGACCACCGTTAACAGCTATGGCCCGTCAATTTACCGCACATTAATGTTTGCTGGGTGACATTTAAAGTGACACTTCTCAAAACTCGTTGACGTTATCAAATGTTTAACTTATCATCACCAGTTGCGAAAAGTTAAATTTTTCGCAACTGGTGATGAAATAGTATATTACATTACTAGTGCGGAAAGTGACATTTTTCACACGAGTGGGAAATATTGTGGCACGAGGCGTGAGCCGAGTGCGGCAATCACACGATTGTGAAAAATCACTTTCGCGCGAGTAATGTACGCTATTTTTCCTACGACCACCTATTTTATTACATCTCTGAGATTTAACAAGGTTTTACTTTCGATCATGTACTATCACAAAATGTCTATTTCTTGTGGTATTGTGTCGTGGAATTGTTTCAAAGACCACTTAGCTTTTTAAATTTTCAAATAATGTGCCCGCGTCTGGTTCTCTGGTTGCCTATCTCAGATACAGGTAGTTCATATTAAAACAAACTACTGAAATATTCATAAATCAACAGTTTAAGCTTTCGTTGCTATCCTTTGATTATATGAAGTTTGAAAATAGCTATATTTTGTTTCAATAAAATGAAAATACAAGAAATATTATAATTCTATCAATGTAAATCGACTAACGAGAAATACATTTTTTTTTTTTTTTTTGAAGTTTGAAGTTTGAAGTTTGTTTATTTTTTTTTGAAAAGGTTATACATTTGTTTAACATAGATCATTTGGACCATTCGGAGATAGGTGGAAGGCAAACTAAGCGCATTTGGCTTGTTTTTTGCTCCCCATCTTCCGCCTCATGGTGACACTTTTATAAATCGAACATGGTAGGACAGATATAATAATCACTAAGTATATAATATAAGATAATAAGCCGCGAACACACGATATAACAGAGAAAGTTGGTAGAGCGAGAACATGGTAGTGATATATTTATAGTATATTATGAGGACATGATGATACAGTAAAAAAGGTTGGTGCAACGTAAAACCGTGGTTTTATATTTACAATATATTCAGTTCGGTTAAAAAAGGATTCTTATTGGGTAACGGATTCTATATTATAAAGGTGCGTTTTTCAGGAGGGTCATTATAAGTTGGTTGTTATCAATAATGAAATTTTTGATGTTTGTTTTATATATTTTGAAATTGGAAGTTTTTCTTATACCGCCTGGTGGTATATTATATAGTTTTGGACCAAAATAAAATATTGTTCTCTGCGTATGACTTTTTTTAAAGAATAGTACGGACAAGTTTTGTGCATATCTGGTATTCTTAGTTTTAATCGTGTTTTGAGTTGTTTTATTGGAATAGATCCAAACGAGACATTGGAACGCGTATAGACTCCTGACGTCAAGTAAATTAGTTTCCTTATACAATAGTTGGGTATCGAAACGTTTAGGTTTTCCAAAGTTTATTTTCATAATTGAATTTTGGGCCACTTGAATATTATTTAGTACATTTTCGAATACTCCACCCCATACTGTTATACAATATCTAATTAATGATTCAACCAGGGAATTGTAAATTATCATCAGGTTTTGTTTAGTAAGAACAGCACGAAGGTTGTATATTTTATATGTCAGCTGCCTAAGTCTTTTGACCATATGAGAGACATGTTCATCCCATGTCATACGCTGGTCCAAAAATACACCTATATATTTTATTTTTGCCACTTTCTCAATATTTGGGCAGTTGCAAGATATTTTAGGGCAATTTGGCTGATGTATCTGAATGTTTTGCATTTCGGGCTGTTGGTTATTTTGAAGAGAAAATGTTATAAATTTAGTTTTTGAAACATTGAGATTGAGGAGATTTTCATTCAACCATATCTGTATGTGTTCTAAGCTTTGTTCTGCTTCATTGTATGCCTGTTGCCACGTTTTAGCTTTGAAAATAATTGTTGTATCATCAGCGTATGAAATGAGGTGACCTTTAATATTTCTAATGTCAAATAGGTCGTTGATATAAGTTAAAAACAGTATCGGACCTAAAACTGTGCCCTGTGGTACCCCAACAGAAATTTCGCGAGAACTGCTAATGCTGTCACCGATTTTGACACGTTGGCTTCTGTGAGATAGATAGTTTTTGAAAATTGTATTTGCTGGTCCTCGGACACCATACGTGTATAGTTTGTTTAACAGTTTTTCGTGTGAAACTGTATCAAAAGCCTTGGCTAAATCCAAAAAAACTGCTAGGCACTTTTCGGAATCATCCAAGGCCCCTGTTGTTTGTGATATGAAATTCAATATGGCGGATTCGGTACTACTTTTTTTTATGAAACCGAATTGTCTCTCTGTTATAACATGATTTTTTTCATAAAAATTTACCAAGCGTGATTTCAAGGCATGTTCTAGTATTTTCGCAAGTTATCAATCACAGAGATTGGCCGGTAGTTTCCCATTTCTGATTTGACACTTGATTTGAAACTGGGAGTAACTCTCGATTCTTTCCATTGTGTTGGTATTGTTCCTGTTTTGAAAATTAAATTTATTATATAGGTTAATGGTTCTACTAGATAAGGGTGATAAGCTTTAATTAGTTTTGTTTTTATTCCATCGGGTCCAGGTGCACAATTATTTTTTAATTTAGAAATAATTTCTATAATCTCTTTTTTATTTACAGGTGTGAGGAAGAGTGAGCTGGTAACAGATTTATCTTTTATAAAATTAGGTGGTGTAGTATGTGGTACATCGGTTTTTTGAGTCATTTTTATCCCTACATCTGTGAAGTATTCATTAAATGCCTGCGCTTTGTCTCTATCATCCGATAATATTGTATCGTTGACTTTATGTTGCCTATTTTAATTTTTTCTGTAGTTTTGTTTGTTAGTTCGTTTATTATTTCCCAAGTTTTTTGCAGTCTCCCCTGTTTCCATTCAATTTATCTTTGTAGTATTCATTTTTTGTCATTCTTAATAGTTTATTAAGCTCATTTCTATATCATTTGTAGGCAGTATTCAATTCTGGATTAAATTCTTTATTTTTCAGTTTCATTTTATCTCTATGTTTTATAGATTCTATTAATCCATGAGTTATCCATGGTTTGATCCTACAGTTGGAGGCTATTATTTTGTGTTGTGTAGACAATATTTAAATGTTTTGTTATTTTAGTAATGAAATTGTTATAAGCTTGTTGTGCTTCATCACAAGATAAAACTTCCGCCCAATTTTCATTCTGCATGAGAATGTTCAATTTTGTATCATTTGTTTTTGTATAATAACGAAGGACTTTTTCGTTTTGTTCTTTATTTACATTTGATTTTTCATTTATTGAGATGAGGAGAGATGTAGTGAAATGGTCTGTTATGTTCGTTCCAATAATCGAGGAAAATATTGATATTTTTTCAGTTGTTTTTTGTTTTCTAACAAATATATGATCAATAATGCTTTTGGATTGATCTGTAACGCGTGTTGGATTATTTATATAGGATATGAATCCTCTTTCTGTCAAAATGCTTATATATTGGTTAACATCATTTGAGGCACTATCCAGAAGGTTAATATTAATATCCCCCATAAATATTTCTGTATCTGTCTTATTTATATTTGATAGATATTCCGACAGATCCTCTATATATGTCCGAACATTCGTTGAAGGGGGCCGGTATGAAGCAGTAATTCCAAAAGTTAGTTTGGAAATCGTTATTATGATTCTCAGAACTTTGGTTTCCGATAATGGTAATATATTCATAATAACTGGTAGAGAATTTTTGACATAGATCATGACGCCATCATTTTGATTAAATTTCGACTCATTATAACACACTGTATAATTTGGGATTTGAAAGTCACTTACCTCATCTAAGTTCCAGCATTCCGAGAGGACAATTATATCCATATGATCATAATCCTGTTCTATGTATACCATGAGCTCGTCGAAATTTTTTTTAATGCTCCTGATATTGAAATGAAATAAACCAACTTTCCCTGTTACCTGTGTGGCCTTCTGACTCTGTACCCATTCTTGTATTGTTAGAAAATGATGTTTTTATATCTTTTTGGTCATCCAATACCTCTATGAATTCTATCATTATAAGATTATTCTATATTGTTTTATAGTTTAATTGAAAAAAAAACAGTATTAAGAACCACAAAAAATATATATATAATAGAGAGAAAAAATAAAAATAAAAAAGATATAACTAAGATAAAAGAGAGAAGATAATATAGAATACAATTCAAACGAAGGTTTTCTACAAAAGTAGAACTTAGTTCGTAATGGAACATTAGTGAGAAAGTACATCTAGCAAAATTTTTTTTTTTTTTATTTTTTTATTTTTTTTTTTTTTTAAGGAAATACTTTGCGAAAATCATTGGAATTTTCAATAATGGAGATTTTATTATTGTGATTTATGAAGATTTTTCCGGCTTTTGTCCACACGTGTTTCATGGATGTTTTCTCAATTGATTTCGTCATCAGTTCGACACGTAACCTGGTGAGATCTCGACTCCTGTTCCCTTCAAGAATTTTTTGTTGTGGTAGATCTGTTGCTTCATCCCTTGACTTTTCAGTTTGAGATAGATACCACGCGGTTTGCCATTCTCATTAATTTTTCCTATACGGTAACAGAGTTCAAAGTCATCCTCGGTTATTTTCGTGGGTATCTTTGATTTAAACAGATCTATTACTTCTTTTCGGGTGTCTTCTTTGTTTTTTTCCGGTAAGCTGAAAACTCTTAGGTTATTTTTCCGACTTTCTTGTTCCATGTAGTCAATCTTTTTCAAGAGATTTTCGTTGCCATCTTTCAGACTTTGAAGTGTGCCATCCTGTATATTAAATTTGGCTTCGTATTCAATTTTTGTTTGGGAATGTTCAATCCTTATCTGTTCCAGTTTTTGTTCCATAAGATTAAGTTTTTTTTCTACTGATTTCGAGACTGCCTCCGAGACGTTGTTTGCTATAGTTTTTATGAATAGCTGATCGCTCATACACTGTTTAAATGCTGCATTTACCGCACTTTGGATTTCATCTCTAATTTCCCTTGTGATGACCATATTTAAATGGGTTTTCGAAGCGGCAAACAATTAGAGGTTCGATGATGATACTGTATGTCAAATTTTATAATATTTGAAGCACTTCCACTTAGTGATATTAGCTTTTTACTAGGAGCACTTTGACACGCACTACTCACTGTCGGCCATGTATATTCTATCTATCTATCCCTGATAACGGTAATTCAAATCTGAATTAGCTCAGATGGAAGAGTATACGGTAGATGACCGCAAGGTTGTGGGTTTGATTCTCGGCGTCAACATTTTTTTTTTCTTCTTTTCTTTATTGTCTACAAATAATTAGTTTTTAGTTCAGTTTTTATGTAAATAATATCAATAAGGAATTGCAATTAATAATAACATCTGTAAATCTTACAGGATTCAAGGGTTTGACGGCTTATTGACAGCCGTGCGAAAAGTTACTTTCCGCACTAGTGCGGAAAATACTTTCCGCACGCGTGAGAATAATGGTCACTTTCCATGGGAGTAGAGAGTGCGATATGTGTTACTTTCCTATGTGGTCGTTGGAAAAGTTAATTTCACCACCAGTTGCAATAGATACAGAAATAAAATTTGTTATAATTTTGGGGCTGAACTACCTGAAGTACTTCTTCATTGTTATTATATTATCTGTACATATTATGAAGATTACATTTTATTCGAATTCAATACATTATATGTATAGTAAAAACTAATTATTAATATTAATAACATAATTTGAACAATTGGTGATATTGACCCTAGCTGACAACGTAGTTTTCTATGGAGCATTATTTCCGATTTTTCCATGGAAGGCTCTTAAAGGATGAGAACACGCTTTGAACGTACTAAGAAGTAAAAAAGTACATAAAAAACTTTCTCTCTTGGTTGGTTGGTTTAAGGCTGACGAACCAGAGACAGGGCTGGCACTTAGCTTCCCTTGACACTGCGACCAGCTGGGGCCTATTGTATCACTCTGTCGTCAGTGGTTCCTTATTCAAACAGGTTTACTAATTTTTGGTTTCCATTTTACCAAATGGCTTTGGAATCCACCCCTTTCGTAAAATTCTGTGTCGCCCACTACTTAGGGCGTCACAGTCGAAGATTGAAAGACAAGAGTTAGACCCGAGGCCTCCTCTTGTCTCTTGATGACAAGCCATTCTTCAGTATCTATCCCCATGTCCTGGGTTTTGATGAGCTGAAGAATCTTTTTGGTTTCCATTTTACCAAATGGCTTTGGAATCCACTCTGTTTCGGGAGTTTCTCAGTAGGTGTTCGACCATCTGCTGATCCCTCCTCGGTTGGGTTTACGGTTTCTGGTGCCGAGTGTGATTCAACTGGAATCTCCTCGACTTCCATACCCGCTATCGGTGTTGGGTCTTCTTCAACTGGAAGTTCCCCAGGGTTGTTTGTGTAGGGGAAAGGGTCGTCCACACCTGCGGTGCCCCCTGCGCAGGTGTAAGGCAGATTACTCTGGGAGGTCGCCATGTATCCCAGAGGCTCCGTTTTTATACCTGACTGGCTCAGGTATCATCCATCCCTCGGCACGGGTCGCTTGACGCCTTGGATTAAGCCATGTTGTGGTGGCATTTGGTTTGAGATTGACTTAGAGATCCGCAGGTTTTGACCATTTCTCGTCATTCCCACTGGATTTTCCTTGTCAACCCCGTTATCCAGCGATACCACTTGGAGGTAGCCACCTAAGTTTCCGCAACCCATCTTTATCTCTCGTAGGAGGTGAACATGTTTTGACGCAAACTACTCGCCACTTTCTCTCTCACGTTGGAGTATGGTTATGCGTCTCCGAATTAATATCGTCCAGTTGGCCAAGCGGTCTAAGGCGCAAGATCTAAGCTCTGATATCAAAAATATGATCTCAAAGTTTGGGAGGGTTCGAATTCCCACGCCTGACGATATTTTTTTTTATTTTTCCCATTGAAATTGAGAAATGTTTTTTTTATTCGAATATTCATCCCAAAACTAAATCATTTTTCAATTTCATGATGAAAAGATCAGGTGTGGGGATTCGAACCCTCCCAAACTTCGAGATCCAGAGCTTAGATCTCGCGCCTTGGACCTCTCTGCTAACTGGACGATATTGATTGCCAAACACATTACTATACTTCAACGTAAGTAAGAAAGTTATTTATGTACTTTTGTACCTGATACCTGTAAAAGGGCGCCGCTTTCAAGCTAGCAAGTACGCATACGTTCTCAACTACATATCACATTATTCATACTTGAAATTTCAGCTTTGCTGAAATGAGGTGGTTTGCCAGCTCTGGGATCTAACTCTAAAAGTGTCATGTTTCTCAAAGATACGCAACCAAAAAGCACCCCATGCTTTTCGGCATAGTCGTTGAATATTAAAATTATTTTTTAATTTTTAGTGCGTTAAATGCGTGTTCCTCAGTTTTTTTAAATATATAGTTTCAATATTTTTAACTTGAATTAAAAAGGATAACATATCAGAATTAGAGAAAATATTGTATGATACACGTTGGGGAACCCTATTTTTGGTAACTCGCTTTATTTTGCGGAACTCGTTTCGCAGAAATTCCCTCATTACAAAAAATAGTGCTTTTCGCAAATGGTTGCACAAATAACTAGGTATCGTATAATTTCATGAAAGTTATTTTCAAAATTCGATATCTTGAAAACGGTTGCATTTTATTTAAAATTTTGAGGAGAATTGAAATATGGAATAATTCACAGGGTGTTCCATTGATGAAAAAGCAACTTTATTTCGTCGTGACTTTTTGACTGATCCTGTATACTTGATTTTTCTTTATTGTAATGTATTTTTAAAAAACCCTGAAACTTTTGTGCCTCAACATTTTTCGCTACCTATCTTACTTTAGGAGATAATCGACCGTTTCCATACATATCAGCGACCCTGTATGTGTTTACATGAATTGAGGTTTATTAAATAAAGATATCCAACTCAATTATGGAGTCCACAACTATTAGAAGAACTTGCCGATTCATACCAAACGATGTTCATCATATCAATAGCCCTAAGATTATAAAAAATATATTTTTTTAACTTTATAAATGGGACGTTATAGCTCATCGTTTAAGATAAAGATATCACATATAACATTCCATTCCTTATGATACAGATAACCTAGATCATTCAATCAAATTACTACAGATAATTTTAGATTCGCCAAAGAATAATATAGCGAGAGAAAAATTCGGGAATCATATTGACCATTAAAAACTTCAGGAAACATTGAGCAAAACATAATAGCAGATTGTATATTCTGCTCCAAATCTTGAGGCAGTTTCGGAGAAATTCATAAACATTTTGAGTACACCGCGTGGAATTTATCTCATAGGATTAGAAGAAAACACAAAATAATCACTACATGGATGACTAACGCTTTTCTGGGGTTGATAACAATAACAAATACTATTTTCAGAAACCTACTGCGAAATCCATATGATTCGTGACTCAAAATGGAATGCAAAAACTATAACACCAAACTAAAATTATTATTTTTCTTGAGGTTGAGAGAAATAAAAAAAGATTTGGTTGAATCGCGATTTGAACCAAGGAACTAATGTTCGTCAAGCCGCTATCATAGCGCTTGGCTTTCTGGGTTCAACAAATATTGAAACTAGATAGCCAAACGGATTAATATATCCGAGAAAAAAAGTAAATCTACAAAAAAACGAGTCTGGTTCAATTAATAAATAGTACATTGTGTATCTAGTAGTAAAAGCAATACATTCCCGGACAACAATGTAAATTGATGGCCGAGGCCAACAAGCATTGGAGTCTGGGAATGTGCTTTTACTACGAGGTACACATAGATTTTTTTCTGGAATCGCAATCAACATTATCATAAATTAACTACAAACTGAAAGGCATCTACGTTATGGTCAAATTACTCCATGCTGAGAGCTACACTCAGTCATAAATTGAGGATTTTTAATGAATGCATAACAATTTTTGATAACCATCCTATTGCCTAGGGAATCGATCTGAAAATGTCATGATTGCATACTTTTTCGATTTATCTACAAAGTTGAAGGCATCTACGTTATGGTCAAATTACTCCATGCTGAGAGCTACACTCAGTACAAAAGAAGATATTGATATTACAAAATATTCGAAATTACGTGCTTTTCTGAAACGTCAAAGTGACAACTATAAACCAAAGAAGAAACCAAAGTTTTGTCAGATGAACAAATTGAAACGTTTATTACTCAATTTTGATAATATATACTTGATAAATAAGGTACGTTTAGGAGGTAAAAATTTCAAAATTACCTAGATATTTATGTACTATTTAGGTTGCCTTAATATTTGGTGTTGCCGGTGCATGTCGCCGTGATGAACTATATCAATTAAATTTGAATGACATAGGAGATTTTGGATCTAAGCTTTTGATTAAAATACCCGATAATAAAACGAACAAATCAAGATCATCCATGATAAACGAAACTTATATGCTATTGTATAGAAAATATGATGCATGTCGTCCAGAAAATTTCGAAATGTACCGCTTTTTCTTTAAATATTCAAATGAGCAAGGTTGCAGTACATCTACTAAAAAAGGTGGTGTGCAGGTGTCACAATACTCCCCTCTTGGGAGAGATACATTGATAAAAAATTAATTTTTTTTTTCAATATATCACTGTCTGATTTGACATAAACATAATCAACTACCCAGTGATCACAAAAAAAAGAAAATTGATAAAAAAGGTGAAGTACAGGTGTCACAATACTCCCTCTTGGGAGAGATACATTGATGAAAAATTATTATTTTTTTCAATATATCACTGTCTAATTTGACATAAACATAATCAACTAACCAGTGATCACAAAAAAAAAACAAAAAATTTAAAGGTACAGGTGTCACGATACTCCCCTCTTGGGAAAAATAAATTGATAAAAAATTCCATTTTTTTTTTAATCTATCACTGGCTAGTCTTAAATAAACATAATCAACTACCCAATGATCAGAAAAAAAAACAAAAAATTTATTAAAAAGGTAGAGTACAGGTGTCACAATACTCCCCTCTAGGAAAAGATACATTGATAAAAAAATCCATTTTTTTTCAATCTATCACTGTCCAGTCTGACATAAACATAATCAACTACCCAGTGATAACTTAAAAAAATAAATCACTGTCTAGTCTGACATAAACATATCAACTACCCCAGTGATCGGTTTGGCAAAATGCCTGAAATTGTCGCAAAATTTTTAAATTTGCCATATGCACATGAATACACAGGACATTGTTTCCGTCGGGCCTCTGCGACAATTGTGGTTAATGCTGGGGCAGATTTAATTACTTTAAAGAGGCATGGGGGATGGAAATCCTTAACCGTTGCCAAAGGATATATAGAGGAATCTTTCACAAATAAAGTACACATATCAGAAAAATCATTTAGAGGGGGAAGTGACAAAGAGAAATCTGCTAATACTAGTACAATACAGCAATAACGTAGCTGATTATTCAGGTAACATAACAGGTAAATTCAGAGGGGAAAGTGACAAAGAGAATGACTTTTCAGGTAGAGTTCAGCCTATGTTTAATAATTGTACAAACTGCAACATTACTATAAATATACAAAAATAGTTATAATAAACGTTCCATATGTGTAATAATATATTCAATAAATGTTCTTGATGTGAGTTCGTTGTTTGGGTGTAGGGAACGATTTTAACGTTCTAGGCCGGAAAAAGTTTCCTCGGGCCGTTTCGGTTCTGTTCGTTGCTTAGCAACGGACTGAAATACTAGATCAGAATATTTTGGGGTCTGGAGGTGCTCCGGGAAAGTAGGCATTCTTGAGCGATTTCAGAAAAAAATACTTCCGGCAGGATTCACCCCAGCACACTTGTCGTTTCATGGATATGTTTTTATGAGGAACCCTGTAGAAAACTTCAGAATTGTCCGGGGGATCAAGGTATATAACCGGGCTGTTAGTCTACCAGAGGCCAAGCTGACCTGGTTGAATAGTACCTAGAATTTGGCAGATGTCTCTACATTTTGCCAAAAATTGTAATATTTACAATTAGGATGCATTAGATTAACAGTATTATTTCACACAGACTGACATGAATGTCACCTATGATAGTCATGTCATATTAAAACCATTTGGGTGCTACGAACATTTGCCTGAAAAACAGAATATACTAATTTTGAAACCATTGAAGTTGTGTGAATTAAATGACGATGATTTGAATATTGTTGAAGCATTTTATGGAATTATTAATGAATCTTTTATTTCAAAACTTTCTTGGTTCAAATATTTCATTATTGTATTGATAATTCTATATTTATTCTGTAAATATAAATAAAAATTATCACGAAAAATTTTGTAAGACAAGCTCTTATACAAATGCACTGGAAAAGAAACAATTATTTATTCAATTATTTGACCTGGGTTACTGTGGGGAGCAGATTCAAAATCTCCGCAAGAATGCCTATTTTATATTCGCGGCAAGCTTTGGAATCTGCTACTCACAGAATGACATAGGTCAAACAATTAAGGAAATTATGTTTTCCTTTTACGTGCATTTGTATAAAAAATAGTTTATGATCATTTTTCATTCAATTCTTCTTTAGTCATCCATGAAATCCATCACTTCATGGAATTCCGACAAAAATTGATAATCTCCGACCAAATTTTGAATGGAGTCGGGCCATAATGACGAAACACCTTGTCTTCTTGAATTCATGAATTTTGAAAAAATCATGATGTTCGCCCCAAAAACCCCCAAACCAATTTTGAATGAAATCGGGATATAACCAAACTCGTCGCCATTTGGAGCCGCCATCTTGAATTGGGTATTTTGGAAAAAAATCTTATTTCTCCAAAACCCCAATCCAATTTTTATTGTAATCTGGTTCTAACCACAAAACTCGTCGCCATATTAGAGCCACCATCTTGAATTTATGAATCCTGGAAAAAATCGTGATCTCTGTTTCCGAAAACCCCCAGATACCAATTTTGAAAAGAATTGAACCATATCACAAAACTCGTCCACCATATTAAAGCCGCTATTTTGTTTTTTTTTCTAACAAAAAATTCCAAATGCATAAGGTTCATAAAAGGAAAGTATCCGGGGTGGAATGGGTGGTGAATATTCTTATAGGGGTTCCGTTAGTTTTCAGTTGAAATCATGAAAATTGGTGTTTTGGCTCTCTGATACAAATTAATAAATCGTCTAAGACTTCATTCGAAAATTCCGTCCCTACTGGGGTGAAAAGGGGAAGTGAATTCGTAATAGTCGTCACAAAGCATTACTTTCGCTGTCAAAACAATTATACCATCCAAACGTGATAACGGAACAACAGGATAGCGGGAAACTGGATAACGGGAAACTGGATAACGGGAAGCTGGATAACAGAAAACGGGATAGTGGGATAACGGGAAGCGGGCAAATCCACAGGCGTAATAAGCTTGATGGAACCACACAAAGAAAATAGGAAAAATACAAATTCTACGCGATTACCAGCTAATATCACGATATATTTGAAAGTATTCTCAAGTGTAGAATAAAGCCTTTTTTTCTACTCCCGTATTATAATATGCGAATTGAATATTTGCTACCGATTTATAATGTTGTCCATTTTAACACGGATTTTCATTTCGAAACAGATTTTGGCCAATAAAACACGAACTTTTCATTATGAAACGAATTTTAATCCTATAGAAACACGTACTTGAAAATAATCAAGTGGTATGTTTCTACATACTTGTACGACATTCAATGTTGATTGACATTCAATCACAACGCGTCAAAAGGTGCCTATGAGTATGTCGAGCAGTAAAGAATAATCTTGTACACCACTAGAAATTCTTGTATTTATTTTATAACTTATTGGTCGTAGAAAAAATAGTGCATGTAACGATCATGTAATGGCTAATAATACGCTCGCACACGGTTTACGACACTGGCCTTCGGCTCGTGTCATAACTCACTTCGTGCTCATGTATCAATAGCTATCATTACATGATCGTTGCATAATATAATATTTTGGAAAAGTGTCAACGTGAACAATTTCGTAACATACCTGGTCATGCTGATTTTACATCAGAGGTGGAACAATGTTGAGTGCTTTTCTGCAGTCGTTTCCATATTCACAATGAAATTCATTCATCGTTTCCAGCATTCGACATGAACTAGTTGTAACTAATTTTGTATTCATAACCAGAACAGAACTTGTTGAAACGAGTTAATCGGATAATCCTTCAGAATGAAATTCTCGAATGCTCAAACAAATTCCTCAAACAAAGAACGCATAATTGGGTTTGTACACAAAGAAGAGTGAATTCAAATTCAAAACGAATGAAACAAACTCTCAAATTATGAGCTTTGTGTTACAAATATTGTCCCATAATATGAGGTATTTTCTCATGCATTTCATTTGATTCAGGGTTTATTCATCAACCCATATTGCATTCTATTCCGACCCCCAGTCCAATTATTTCGAGAGTCATCGTAGAGCACTTATTTCCGTTGGCTCCCAGAAGCATTCTGTTTCTACAAGCTTTTATTTAACTTGTAATCTTTGTATGTTAGTTTGTTTGTTTAGGTCAAATGTTGCAAGCTGAATTAGAACCACTTCTAGTCATCCGATTAACTTGAAATTTGGCAGGTGTTTATAATTCCGTTGACACTGCATTATGAAATTTGTTAGAGTAGAAGAACAAAATGGCGGCTCCAATATGGCGGACGAGATTTGTAATTATGTGATAATTTTTGACATTTCTAGAAACCAATGAAAACTTTCAATTCAAATCATTCATGTACGTTTTGGCCAATCAAAACATTATTATAGTGAGAATAATCTACCTAGAAAATTGCCGCGGGAATAATTTAAAGTAATTTGTTTTTATTCTTTGACAACCTATATTTTTGAATTGACGTCCGTCATCAATTCGCATGAAAAGTGAGAAATGAAACAAAACCGGTTTAGTTCATTATCGTTCTGCGTTCTGCGAGGAAGGCTGTTTGTGATCGTGAATTCAAAAAATAATCTACCGAATACCACACGAGAATTCGATAAAGTGGAAAATATTCTCTAGATTTTGTTTACTTGTTGCCATTTGGCAATAGCCACTCGAGCCCGTCGGGCTCTTGTGTCTATTTTGCTGTCAACAAGTTTCCGAAAATCTGTCGAATTATATCCACTTCATTCTCACTCGCTTGTGGTATTACAACTGAAAATTGGTTTGTGGAGGTTTTCGGAGTCGTAGATTACGATAACATTATCAAAATTCAGAAATTCAAATTGGCGGCTCCAAGATGGCAGACGAGTTTTGTAATTATGGTCCTATTTTTTTCATTATATTTTATTTTATTATTATAATCACTTCCTCCCATCCTACGGAGTTGAATTTTCAAATGTTAGTTCAGTTCCGATGATAATGCATTTTTATAGTAAGCAGGACCTGAGTCGACATCCAGGATTAGCTCCAGATAAAGGAACTCTTCAACGGTCAACAGCACAGATGTAGAGTTAAATCGCTAGAAGGTCTCATTATTGATGAACTAGACTGTACTAAATTAACAGGCAAACGACCATGCAACAATGACGCATCAAATGAAATTAACAGACTTAGACCAGCGAAAACTGAAAAATCAAAAATAAACCGACGAAAGAATCAACTGAAAAGGAAACAATAGAATGAATAATCTTAGTCTCAATGATAATTGAGCTCCTAAACTAATGTGAGTAACTGATTTTGAGTCGGCGCCAAACAAACTAGCAATTGAATTAGGTAAAGCGTTAGGCAGCGGGCTGCAAGGCGGCGTTCTTATTACTTCTTCAAAGTGATAAAATAATCTTCGTTAATTGTACGTTTGGCGCCGACTCAAAATCAGTTACTCCTATTAGTTTAGGAGCTCTATTATCATTGAGACTAGGAAGGTTTATTTAATTTTTTGCTTTTCAGTTGATTGTTTCGTCGGTTGAATTTTCATTTTCTTTTTTTGCGGCTGAATTCAACTAATGACTATCTACTCAATTGAATCCAGGTATCAATTATGTTTTAGTGTCATCAGAAATACCTATATGTGTGCCAAGTTCCAACAGAATCGGTTCACAGATAAAAAATTAATAATACCCTATTTTTCAACCCTTAGGGGAGAATAATTCATTTCCAATGACAAAAATGACAAACTCTGGAGTATACCCTGTCCATTGAAAAAAGAATCATCCAAATCGAATAACCCAGTAAAAAGTTATGAGTGGTAGAATCGGTTAACAGGTAAAAATTCAGTGGATGAACAATAAATATCCCCCATTTTGCCACCCTTAAGGGTGACTTTTTTTTCAATGGGACTAACTTCGAAGTACACCCTATCCAATAAAAAAAAACATCGAAATCGAACGGCTCTGTGAAAAGTTATGCGTGATCATAAATAAAAAATAAAATAAAAAAAATTATATACGCGTCGACTAGAGAACCTCCTCCTTTTTTTATTTCGTCGGTTAAATTTTTTTATTTATTTCATAAAATAAATTTACACAGGTAAATTTCGCCACAACCTTTCATATCATATAATAATAATAATAATAATAATGTTTATTCGCATAAAATAATGAAAAAACATATATATTTGAGAGTATTATGAATAAACATAGGAAAGCCACAGAAGTGTATAACAGTTTTAAGTGTTATACTCCTTGTGCGTGACTATGTTTGCCTATGATATATGAAGATGGATTATGATGATTTGAAAATGACATAATATTTAATATGATACAACAAATGCATTATTTTGAAATATAACCCTCAATCAATATATTAGCGAAAACACTATGCTAAGTATTGTGTATAAATAAAATTTCTTATAGTATGTTAAAAAAATTGAAGAACAACTATAAATAAATGTAAAAGCCATAAGCTGTTCTCATGACAAATAAACATGAATAGGTCAGAGAAGTGTGCATATCAATTATCAGTTGATATACCACTTGTGCGTGACTGCTCATGCCATTTGACGAACAAGTATACACATACATATACATCAGCACACATATACATATGAATGCATATATACATATATACACACATACATAGACATACACACATATATACATATAACACATTAAAATTAGATAAGCAATAAGTTGCGAACATTGATGAATGTCAGAATCATATCCTGATTTATAAATTTTCCAAAAAAAGATCTATTTGATTCCATTATCCATATATTGGCTTCTTTCTTGAAGAAATTTTTGTTTGCAATATCTTTTATAGATTGATTTGTTGAAAATATGAACAGGATGTTCATAAAATCAGATGTGGAATCATCTGCAGCTGAAAGACTTTAGTCACTATCTTCCATCGTCAAGATAACCTCTTGTGGGGTATTCATGTTGAAAAGGGAAACATTCTCAATTGAATATTGATAGAAATATTTTTCTGTGAATTGAAAAATCCACGATTAAAATGAAGTTATTTTTTGTGAATGTCTAACAGAAAACAACTACTTCCCGGCTAACGCCACGCTGGACATTGAACTACATCTGATAGATATTCTGAAAAGGCCCTAACTCAAAAGAAAAAATATGAAATTGAAAATTTGCATTTTCATTCAGATAGTTATTTGATTTTAATCGTGGATTTTTCAATTCACAGAAAAATCTTTCTATCAATATTCAATTGAGAATGTTTCCCTTTTCAACATCTTTTATAGGTATTGGTAGGATGTTATAAAGACGAGGACCTAGGTAGATGCGTTGCGCTGACCTATATATTTTTCGCAACGAGGCTGTAGTACATTATTTTTTTTGTTTCTCGTGTCATGGCCATGGTTCGTAGACTCTGAAGCTATACACCCTTTTTTAATATTTTTTAGTAAACTCAAACAGAATAATTGTCTCACGTCGAGTACACCAGATTCTTTGAACAGGTCGTCGCTAGGGTAAGTAGGTACTTCACGATACATTATTTTAAGAATATATTTTTGTATAATGTTCAAATTATCTACGTAAGTATCAGTCACTCCGCCCCATCCAATTATTCCGTACTGTAATTGAGACTCGACTAGTGCATGGTATAATGTTTTTAAATTTCCAATATCCAGAAAATCTCTCAGGTATTTGAATTCATGTAATAATCCCCTTACCTTTCCCACGACATTTCTAATTTGTAGGTCCCACCGCAGATGGCGATCTATTACGATCCCAAGATATTTCATTGATTTGCCTTCTGGGATTTCGTAGCTCTCTCCTATTTTCAGGAGACCCATATTCGGTAAGCCGCTGGTATGAGAGGAAAACGGTAAGTACTTTGTTCTATCGAAATTCAGCGTCAGTTTATTGGATCTAAACCATTTTTCTATTTGCAGAAAATCATTATCTACCAGCGTTTTCAATTCCTGCCATGTATTAGATTTATAGAGAATAGCTGTGTCGTCGGCAAAATTCAAGATGTTTCCCTCTGTTTTTATTTCGAGTAGTCCGTTTATATAAATTGTGAACAGCAATGGTCCTAGTACTGTTCCCTGTGGGACTCCGTAGGATACAGTCCTAGTCTCGCTTGTTGTTCCATCAATAGTTACTCGTTGTTCTCTTCCAGATAAGTAGCTTTTCAGTATATTATATACTTTTCCTCTTAGTCCATAGGATGACATTTTTTTTAGGAGTTTCTGATGGCAGACGGTGTCGAATGCTTTGGATAGGTCGACGAATATGCACAAAGTGTTTTTTTTTTTTTATCGAGAGCATCATAAATGTGAGAGGTTAAATCAAGTATTGCATCTTCCGTTGATTTACCTTCCCTCAATCCATACTGTCTGTTTGAAATGACTCTATATTTATTAAAAAAATTAATTATTATTTTTTTTAGTATTTTTTCTATTACTTTTGCCACATTTGAGATCAGTGAAAGTGGTCTGTAATTTATCATTTCTGTTTTATCCCCGCTCTTATATAATGGTTTGATTAGCCCTGTTTTGAGAATTTTCGGAAAACATCCTGTATCCATACATCGATTCATTAAATAAGTTAATGGAGTTTTTATTTCATTACCGATTTGTTTGATTGTTTCAGAACGGATATCGTCATCACCTGGTGATTTTTTTGGCTTCAATTCCATTATTGTTTGTTCCACTTCAGTTTCGTTAGTAGGGTATAAGTACAAAGTGTTTTCAATTTTTTCCTCATTGTGAAGAAATTCTCCAGGTTCGATGATTTTATTTGAATATTTCTCACCCAATTCGCTTTTTTTTTTTTTTTTTTTTTTTTGTTCTGGTTCCCACGAAAAGGGATATCCTGTAATGTTCAGAGAACATCGTGGGAACCTAGGGAAAGAAGGTAGGAGTTGGTGTTCTTCTTAAATTTCTGAAGGTTGTATGCCTCGGGGAACACCTCCCTAGGCAATGAGTTCCAAAGCCTCGCTGGTCGTTGGATGAACGAGTCTTTGGAAAGTGATGTTCTGCAGGTTTCCAAAGTGACCACGAAGGGTGTGATGACTGAACTTGACGGGTTAATCTCGAAGAGACTGCCAAAGCAGGAACGATTGTTGATATTTCGAAGAGCATCGCCCATGAAAATATCTATAAATAGAGACAAATCGCCAACTTTTCTACGGTGTTCCAGACAAGTGAGCGAGTTTGTAAGCGAGGCATCACCGACGAGACGAATTGCCCTTTTTTGGACAGAATCCAATAGCCTCAGGATATGTTTAGGTGCCGCACTCCAAATATGGGAACAGTATTCCAGGACAGGTCGGATCTGTGCCTTATAGATCATAAGCAGCTGGGTGGGGGTGAAATAGCTCTTGGCACGAAACAGAAAACCAAGTTTTTGGGATGCTGTAGTATTTATTGAAATTTCGATTTTATTATGTTTCATTTTGTCATTTATTTTAATTTGTTTTATGTTTGTAGTTGCTTTCTGTTTATTGCAGATTTCGTTGACACTGTCCCAAAGACCTTTTGTGTTGTTTTTGTTATGTTCGATGATTTTATTTACATATGCCTTTTTAGCTGTATTTATCAATCTATTCAATTTATTTTTCTGTTTTATGTTTTCGTCAGAGATTCTGAGTTTTCTATAAATTTTTTTTTTTCCATTTGACCGATTTTTATTTTTTATTTTTATGGTAATTGTATTTTTTTCAATGTATTATTTGAGTTTTTCTATAAATGTTCGAGCCATTATTTCTGTGTCTCCTTGATTATATATAATTAACCACAATTCTTCCCCTAATTCTTGTTTCAGCTTCTTGTAGTTAGCAATTTTTTTATTTTTTCTTAGGATTTTCAAGTTCCTGATTTTTTCCCAAATTTATTGATAGTCCAATCGGAAAGTGATCTGTAATATTGTAATCTATAACGATTGATTTGCAATCTATCTCAGATGTATTTTTTACGAAAAAATGGTCTAGGCAAGATCCGCCACTGGGCCGTGTAACATCATTGATATAGGATATGAACCCATATGTATTCATTATATTTTTATAATCTTCTACGTAATCGGATTCTGATAGAAGATCTATATTTATATCGCCTGTAATGATTTGTATCTCGTTTGATTTTATCGTTTCTAAGTAATTGGCCATTGCAGTATTGAATTGTACGGGACAGGAATTCGGTGATCTTATATTGAAGTGATTGATATTATTTTTTTATTTATTTTTATTTCAATCTCTAGAGTTTTTATTTCCGCGATTTCCCTGATATTGTGAGAGAAATCGAGTGTTTCGTTTATGTATACAATAACTCCATCATTTTTATTTAGGGAACCCTCATTGTATAACGTTTGATAGCCATTTATATGGACAACTTCTAGATTTTTACTATGAATGTTTCTGTTAAAACAATAATATCAAATTTCCTGGAATTTTTTGGAAAGTTTATCTAGTTTCATTATGCTGCGTATATTTAGGTATAATATATTCAAATTTTGCTCGAAATATTTCCTCAATTCATCAATATCAGACACTTGTTCGGCTATCATTAAATCATTTTTATAATCTCTAATGTAGGGATCCATACTAGATAAAGTATACTGCCTTGAAAGAAGTCTAGAATAAAAACATCGAGATAAGATTTGTTAAAAAGTAAAAGAAAATTGAAAGGAAAAGCAAAAAAAAATAGTGAGATGATTTCTGTATACAATTCAACTGATATTTAGTACGGGAGGTATGTTCACTATTTGGCTCTCTACTTTGAGACAAAACAATAACAATACATTATTTGTGATGGTGAGCTGTGTTTTTGGTAATGTGTAATCTCTATTTTCCTCGAATAACTGGAGGATCAGCTTCGATTTCAGAATTTTTCTTCTTTGGGGTATCCTGTATTTTTTGAATTTTTTCTATCTCTTGGTTTGGTGTTGTATTCGACTGGCTTACTGGTTTTCGGGATAATCGTGGATACGGCGGTTGGTTCTGGTTGGTCGATAAGTATATTTTCGGTTGTTTGTATGGTCGGTGTTGGGGGGGCACTGTTCGACTTAATGTTTTCCCTATCTTCTGCTATATATAATTCTTCCACGGTGTATCCTGTTTCATCAATGTACAGCCTGTTGCCTTCAATATAACACTTCTCATAGGAATGTCTATATTTTGCTAATCCTGCACGTAGTGCCTTATTTTCTTCTCTTTGGATCTCAGTTAAATCATTAGCAATTGGAATACGAGTACCTCTAAGTTTGCCACAGTTTTTAAAATAATTTGTTTTTTCAGATAAGAGATTAATTCAACTTTCAGTGGACTCCTATTGGAACGACCTATCCCATAAAAATTATTGATATCTGATTCTACAAGGCCTACGTTGAGTAAATCATTAATTGTATCACATATGAATGAGAGCGATATATCTCGTGGAGCTTTATCTAGACCAAATATCAGCAAATTATTTTTCCTATTATTCCTATCTAAGAACTCAAACTTTTTCTTCATATCACAGTTCTCTTGTTCAAGATTTTTCAGTTTCTTTTTTAGGGATCCGATTTCTAATGCACTCTAGCTTCGCTCGCTTCAATTGAATTTTTGAGTTCTGCTTTACTTCGTACTATTTCTTCATATAATTGTTGTATTGTTATTTAATTTCCATCAGTCATTTTTCGTGTAGTTTTTATAGAATAAAAACAAAAATATGGGTACGTACCAAATACAACTAACGGGATGTGGCTCTTTTTTTGTATACAACACCTGTACTATTTCTTGGTGCTGTTTCAGTTGCGGTTGGTTTGGCTGATTTCCTAAACAAATGTCCACTTTCACAATTTGTTTGTAACTGATTCACGTTTTTTTTACTGGAATTATCTGCCTGACTTCATAACATACACTGGTAGCTGTCACTGGATTTTTTATTCCAAAATGAACTCGACTTATTTGCGGTTTTGTAGAGCGTACATTGTCACCACTTCACTTGATGCCACTTCGAATTGTAAATTATGTGTACAATATGAATTGTATGATGTAATAAATTAATGGGTTTGATTCAATTCACAGTTTATTTTCTTCTTTTTAGATCCTCTAAATAAAGCTTCTTTTTTAAATGTTTTTTACTAATAATTTTATTACAAGCTTTTATTTAACTTCACATTTGTATGTATGTATAATTAGTTTAAATCTTGCAAGTGCACTTTTACCCACTTCTAGTTGTCCGATTAACGTCAAAATCGGCAGGTGTTCATAGTTCCGGTGACAATGGAATTGTTTGTTTGAAGGTTGTAGACGATGTGGTAACTTGATAACTCTCGTTTCGGACGTCCATCGTCTTAATGAATTTGAAAAAATTACACGCACCACTGCACATGGCGGAATTACACGCATCATTGCACCGGCAGTCATATACATTGGTGAGTAGCACCTAAACTTGTCAGTATTCACCTGAAGACGATTGCAGGTACAAGCATTCGACACGAGAGTAATCATTGGAATTGTTGCTGAATAAAAACAAAATGAAGGCTCCAATATGGTTGATAAGTTTTGTGATTAAATTCCGATTCTATCCAAAATTGTTGTGTGGGGATTTTTGGGGTCGGACATCATGATGTTTTTGGCAAAATTCGAAATGGCGACGTGTTTTGTTATGATGGCACGACTCCAGTCAATAGTTTTTTTTTTCACAAATAAAATATTTATTAAGGTAAAGATGAATATAAAATGTAAATAAGTAAAATGTTCTATTCAAAACTGTGATTTGGTGTCCTCTTGATCATAGAAGAGGACGTATGCTTCTCCACTCACGATAGATTTTGGTGATAGCGGTGATATTCTCGAGTCATTGTACTCGTGCCATGTGCCTGCATAAGGGTGCCTACAGTAAGCCGTGTAGTGTCCATTAAAAGTTGTTCCGCTATGGTTGGATACAGCGTAGAAGTTGTAGCGACACGGAGCTGCGTTATCTACTGCATAATTATTCATATCTAATCCATCGAGAGGAAAGTCAATGAAGACATTTAGTTTTCCTCTGAATCTCTCCATCTGCGAAAATCTTTTCAAGTGAATTACTAAAATTTTGGGGAATGACTTCGTGCATTTTCTCCTTTCCTTGCATTTAGAACAAGTGGGTTTTTCGTCATCATCCAATATTTCTTCCCTAGTAAACAAGTCTAAACATTGCGACAGTCTGAGTTTGCCAGTACTCTTTGGAATAGGGAATGAAAGGTCCCAGAATGGGTCAAAAGTGACGGAACAATGGCCACAGAAAGTACATTTCAACGATGATTTCAGTTGACCAACAAAGTTATCGACAATTTTCGAGTTGTTCATTCTAAGATATCTTGACCAAGACTCTTTTGCCTTTTCATTATCGCTCAAATTTTCATCGATTTCTATGAACATAGGCTTAGGCCTTTCTCTTACTCTGTTTGTATCAGGAGGAATTTGCAGCTCCAATTCAGTCTAGACCCACAAGTGTGTGACTTCAGAGCTATCATTGCTGCTTGGCAATCTGATATGATATATATTTTTGCCCCCTCGGAGCCTCTTACAAGGTATTTTTGGGAAAATATTTTCATAGCCTGAAACTAGGACACGGTACCTCCATTCCAGCCCTTTCGTCGATCTCGGATCCATCATAATACCTAACTGATTACGGCGTACTTCTTCCAGGAAATAGCTCCAATTTGTTCAACGAAAGTATTATCCGAGAATTTTGATTGTTTTATCATCCTTCTCATAAGCGAATAGCAGGAAGCGGTATAGAGCTTCATTTGATTTGAAATAATTTATTATTACATAGGGTATCGCAAAACATGGTGAGGCGACCTCCCACTGCCTCTTGAACAATTGAAATTTACAGATAAAACTTTCGTTGAACAAATTAGAGCTGTTTCCTGAAGAAAGTACGCCAAAAAATCAGGTTCAGAGAAATGTTCAGCAGCCTTCGGCCGCTGTGGAGCAAGTCATGCTTTGTGAAAATGCTGTTTCTGTCTTGAGGGGTTGTGAGGGTGAATGTTCTGGAGTAATACATTTTGTTGACTTGTAGAAGTTTTATGGTTGATTTGTGTGTAATTGTAACTAAAAAAAAAATGAAAAATTGCGTGACCCAGCTCGTGATCGAAACCCGGTCCTTTCAATTTGAACGCGGGTGTTTATTCAACGCGGCTACCTGGCCTTGATTAATGATCAGGTGTTTGGAGTTATGTGAGCACCAGGCTACGCTTTCGAAGAATCTTTGGTCGCTTTCAGCCCCGGAACTGACTTCCGCCTGCAGAGCTACACACTTGTCAGAAGGTTTCTATGTAAAAACTTTCCTTGTACCTTATCATGTTCATTTTACGTAGCCAGCTCTCGGACCATATTGACTGCTTTCTGTTTTTCTGGGCAGTTGCCTTCATATGCTTCTGTTAAAGCATTTGAGAGCTGCTTGGAGGCTGTATCGAGTTTCCCAGCTGAATCGATGGATCTATGTTGATCCACCAACTGCCTCTCGGGATGTTTTGTACAAGCATCCCAGTTGATCAGTTTAGGTATCCTGTTTCCTTCGAAGCAAATTTCCGATGACTCATATCAAATCACATATATTGATGATCCGATATAGAGGAGTCATCAGTTTCCTGTTTTTTTATAAATGGATCTCTAAGTGTTAGATCGAGACCATCTCTTCGGTCGCATTCATATGAGTGGATTCATTACCTTGGTTGACCATATTTGTAGCGGGAAAATATTCTGAAATATGCTCTTCACGTGTCTTTGTGTCTATACCGCCCCATGAGACACCATCTGATGGGGTTCTTCCTCTGGTAATGGGTGTGTCGGTAAGTTCCCTGAAAGTAGGCCGATGCAATAACATTCTGCCTCTCGCCTGTTTCAGTTGGCACTCGCATGATGGTGGTTACCGAATCCACAGTGATGAACTCCGGATCAGGAGTAGATTAACTGTTGGGTCCAAGTAAGATTGCTTTTCGTGATTTTTCATAGGTGTTGAATTGAAGTGAGATTTCAACATCTACTAATCCGGGGCTCTCGTAGCAACCCTATATAGATTTCTTTTCCAATAAACCGCTTTCTTAGCACACTTGTTGCTGTCTCTGGGGGTTAATTCTAAGAATCTTGGGCTTTTTATTCATCTGGAAGTGCCACCAAGATTTTGTTGTAAGCTATTGTTGCCTCTTTATTGACTCCCAGTCCAGCACGCACCAATGGATTCTGGGGAGTTTTTATAACCCTACTTTTTTCATCATAGTTTCATTGTACACGCGGTCTATACTAGGCAGGTTTCCTTCGGATGGTTCCAGTTCTCTGGCGCATCGTGAATGCTCCCACAGGACATCCAGACACTGCTTCATTTACTGGGGAACAGGTTCCATCCTCCATGCTGTAGTTCTTGGTACTTTCCAGTAATAATGGATAGGGGAAGGCAGTCTGATCAGGGGGAACAGCAGAAATGTCTTCGGCGGCGAAACATGATCAACTTCATTAACATTTCCAGATTCATCGACTTTGAATTGATCTTGGTGAAGGGTTGAGTTATCTCCATTCGAAATTTGGTGGAGCTCAGAGTGTTACCCTCCTACACCATTTGTGTTTCTGAAACACGAATGTCTTTCTTCCATTGTCTCACATGACTAGTATATATTGCGGATTGATATCAATTGGTTCCACCCCTTCTACCAATGGATCATATTAACTCAATCGCTTCCGTTTTTTTTCATGAGAACATTGGCAGTAAGGACTAACCAGGAAGGCAGGGACCAGCCGTTGACAGATCACCGAATATGCTTTCATGGGGTGTTTTGTGGTGCAAAAAAAAATCTGATGGAGTGGAGCACATCCGGGAGCACTACTTCCCAATCGGGAACTCCAAAATTCTATTTTGTTTGAGTATGAGATACAACATTCACCTAATATGTCCTTTTTGTGTTGCTACACCACGTATGTAAATGAAATTTTGGAATTTTTTGGATACGGAATACCTTTCTCCATCCCTGTAAACCTAGGAAGAAACAACAAATGAGGAAAACAAGTTAACGAGGAAGTCTATCACAGTTGAGGAACATAGGCCTGGACGGGAGTAGACAAATGGAAATTAGGAATACTCATCGATGATCATAATTAGATACTTATCAAGAGAAATCGATGGAAGGGAACTTTTCGAAGTTGGTCGGAAGTATTAGAGAGAAGTTTTTGTTCCTATGAAATCTTGGTTTCACAGTATGATAGTCATTTTGCGCACTTCCTCAACTGCAAATGGTAAGTTATGAGTATTCAGTTGAGAAGCCATCAGCCATTTGTTTCACCAGCATATGAAGAAGTGTAGCATTGAAGTTCTTTGCACCACCGTTGGATTTTTCCGTTTTTTTTTATTCTGTTCATGTAGTTCATAGAAGATAAATAGATATATAGTCTATTCACTACTTTACATACTGGTGTACATTTGTAGCATGTCATATTGCATTTGGATTGAATCCAAACTTAGAGAAAATACAAAGTATCTATAGATATAAATGTAAAACGAAAACTTGACAACTATTCTAAAATTTGAACAGTCATATATTAATAAATAAGATGAGTATTGAAATATAATAAAATATAAAAGTAATAATACAGAATTTAAAATTGAAAAGGAAGAGCGTCTAAATCATCAAGCAGTGCTTGTCGCATATTGAAATTAAGATATTTCTCCACTGAATAAAAGCAATACTTCAAAAGAAAGTGTTGAATAATGGTTTTGAAATCGTGTGCATTTCAATGTCTAACTTCCCTGGGTAGTTTGCTTGAACACCCCAATATTCAAAGAATATCTATCTGACCTCGCTAGTCTATGCATGGGTTTTCTTACCAAATTTCGCGATCTGGTGAGATATTGGTGACCCACTGTTTCAGTTTCATGATATTTTCTGTTTTTGTGAATTTCTAAAAGAGTGTAATTGAGAAAAATTGTAGGAACTGGCATAATTTTGAGATTGCGAAAAAGTGGTCTACAATGATCTTTATAATATGTTCTGCTCATGATTCTGATGACCTCCTTTTGCTGAACAAATATTTTTTGAGAATGACAGGTGCTGCCCCATAGAAGTATGCCATATAATATGTGACTGTGGAATAAACTAAATTATATGGATTTAGAAACATCAGAATTTACAAAGTATTTTATTCTGCGGATAAAGAAAGTAGTGCTGCCTAATTCACAACCTAGCTGGTCGATGTGGGCTGCCCAATTCAGCTTGTCATCAATCACTATAACTTCTATGTTAAATGTAACAGTGTTACCAGACGGAATGTTTGAGTGAGAGGATATCATGAGAGACACAGTCAAAAGCCTTGGACAAATCGCACAAAGTAATGAGCGAATGTTTGCCCTCCTCAAGGCCTTCCACAATCTCATTAATGACACGTAAAATAACTTCGATCGTAGATTTATGTTTTCTGAAACCAAATTGGCCTGCACACAACAGTGAGTTTGTTTCCAAATATCGAGTCAGTCTATGTTTCACCAATAGTAAGGGAACTTTAGCTAGAACAGGTATGATGGAAATCGGTCTGTAATTCTCAATGTACAATGGGTCCCCTTTTTTTAGTAACGGTAGAACAATGGCAATTTTGAAAGCATCGGGAAAAATTCCTTTTGAAAAACATTCATTCATCAGTAATGAAAACGGATGGGCTATTATATCTACCAATTCGTTAAGAATATAAGAGTAGGAATTTTTCAAGGATCGAATGGTTTCTTTCACTTCCCGAGGGGTAACTGACGATAAAAAAAAAGAACATGTTGGTGAATTCGAATTTTTCAGGAAATCAGAGGAGTCGTGATCTATGTGTGGCAGTGAAGATATGAATTATTTGCAATATCACAAAAATATTCATTAAAATCATCCTGGGATATCTGAATGTCAAAATTGGATGTTTTGTTTTTATTGCGCTCAAAATTCACATTTCTCCAGCTGTCTCTACATTTATTCGGGGAGCTGATGAGAACATTTTCACAAGAAAGTTTTTTATGTTCGATAATATATTTTCTATATACTGTACGATAATACCTGAATGTCTTAAGCGTATTCGAATCCCTATTCACATCATATTTCAACTTAGTGGTCGACAATGTGTCTCTCATGTTCTTCAGTTTTCCATTGAACCATTTTATAGATGGTTCAAAATTAGCGTTTTTGACTTTTTGGAGAGAAAAAAGCTTACTCACGTGATAGCTGGGAATGTTCGACAAAATTCAGTAAAATAATTTAGGTCATGATGTTTACCAAAAATGGACCAATCAAAGTCAAGAAGAATAGATCTCAGTTTGCAGAAACCAGAGCCGTTGAATTTTTGTTTTCGGACGCAATCCTTAGAGTTATCAGATTGCTTGAGAATTTTAATGAACTGACCATTATGGTCTGATAAGCAGGGATCCAATATACCGCTGTAAAATTTTTCTATGTTACAGTTTGTTATTAATTATCTATGCAACTGGCTGATGCCCCATTTCTTCTTGTAATCTGAAATTTTAGTTTTCATTCCGAAAGATCTTAATGTTGTTCAGGGCCATCAAGTTTGCTGACTGACTCACAAAGTTCACATTAAAATCACCTAATAATATAATATCTTTATTATTAGATGAAAATTTAGTCAAGACATGAATGGCACAGAGCGCTCATCGGTTATTATTTGGAATTGACGGCCCATCAAATGGATCCTTCATTTCCACTATAGTATACGCTTCTAATTCCACAGCTGAATGTTTTCTTTCACTCTCGTGGCGTTTTTGTGAAGAGGAGGTTACTGGGCAGCCAGTTTGTAAAGTAACGGCAGAAATAGAGAAATCAACAACGTTTGGGATCGTGTGTTTCCACCACGAATAGTTATTTATCGTCGATTGCTTTTACTACTGATTTCGATATCCTTGAGTTTGGAATTGAATTTTAACTCTGAAAATAATGGAATTTTTCTTGTATCAAGAAGCCTTCCTGACCTTGTCTGAACAATTTTCACTCATCTAGAATAGTATGCGGAAATTCCAATCATATTGTTCAAGTTCCTTGGGGCTGTTAGGTGAACGTAAAGTGAGCAAATGTTTCAAACGATCGGGATCAGGTGAAATGGTGTTATTCTTCATTTTATATGCGAGTTGATTGATTGATGTTTGAATATAAATGATCTGTTCTCAATCCGAACAGTTTTCAATTACCGTTTCTATGAATCACTGGAGTTGTCAGCTGTATCGTCAAGGTACGCATACGTTTCCTGTTTTTTTTTTCAAAATGATATCACCTGCACGGTGAAAAGTGGGACTCCATCATTAGTCCAAACGCAAAACGGCAAAATTGGTAAAGTCCACCACAAGCTTCGAAAGCAGTGGAAGACATGTCTTTCTCTCTCAATGGAATTTGATAAGGAACACTTTGAAGTCCATAGTGCTGTAAAGTGATTTTTTAGATACATCTGGAACTATACGCTCATGTGATTCTTTATTGTTTGGGAATATCCAATGCTCATACCATTATTGTGATGATCATTTTTCATAACAAACGTTTCAGTCCTCAACGGAGACCTACTTTCGTTGATTATCCCATCGGGGAGCAGTTTATTGATGTATGTCTTTGAGCATTTGTAATCTTCAAATATTTTCATTATTCCAAATATTCAACATTTCCAGTGATATATCCAAAAGTGGAAGAGGTTTGATTTTCCTAGGACCGGAGTAGCAAACCATTGAGGGTAGTTTGGACCTCCAGAATGCACATTTTAATTCCGATTGTTGTTCAATAAATCGCGACCCATGATTACGTTGGCGTTCAATCATGATTGTAGTGATTTCCTGATAGGTCAAGTTTCGCCAGGAAATTGTTATGTATTGTTATGTATTTTAATTTGGGAACATTGAGGCCATAGAGACAGAACCTGATGTTGGATGCTTCTCGAAAAGACAGCTTTCTGCGGATAGCTCGGGAAAGAAAGTTTCAGAACCTCTCGTACCTTCAGGAGCATATGTATGGATCTTGTTCTCTTGATCTGCCAAAGAGGACGCAATTAGTTTTTTTTTTATGTTCTGGTTCCCACGAAAAGGGATATCCTGTAATGTTCAGAGAACATCGTGGGAACCAAGGGAAAGAAGGTAGGAGTTGGTGTTCTTCTTAAATTTCTGGAGGTTGTATGCCTCGGGGAACACCTCCCTAGGCAATGAGTTTCAAAGCATCGCTGTTCGTTGGATGAACGAGTCTTTGGAAAGTGATGTTCTGCAGGTCTCCAAAGTGACCACGAAGGGGTGTGATGACTGAACTTGACGGGTTAATCTCGAAGAGACTGCCAAAGCAGGAACGATTGTTGATATTTCAGAAGAGCATCGCCCATGAAAATATCTATAAAATAGAGACAAATCGCCAACTTTTCTACGGTGTTCCAGACAAGTGAGCGAGTTTGTAAGCGAGCATCACCGACGAGACGAATTGCCCTTTTGGACAGAATCAATAGCCTCAGGATATGTTTAGGTGCCGCGCTCCAAATATGGGAACAGTATTCCAGGACAGGTCGGATCTGTGCCTTATAGATCATAAGCAGCTGACTGGGGTGAAATAGCTCTTGGCACGAAACAAAAACCAAGATCGATATGGATGACTTCAGTGGTATGGTTACTCCTGACAAAGTTATGTTAGGCACAGTGAGATCGGCTTTTCTGGAGAAAAGACATGCTTGTGTTTTGTTTGCATTGAATTCTACCAAGTTATTAGATCCCCACTCGAGAATTGTTGCTAAGTCCATATTTATATTATTAACATTTCTTCCTCGTTTATTTCTGGTTTCACGGGCTGATATAGGGGCCCTGGAAGAGAAAGCGGTATGGAGGGTACTATCATCGGCAAAGCTGTGTACTGGACATGAAGTTGCTTTCAACAGGTCGTTGATGTGAAGTAGAAATAGTGTTGGTGCGAGAATAGATCCTTGCGGAACACCAGCATTTATGAGTAGAGTGTCAGATGAAACTCCATCGACCACTACATGGAGAGACCTGTTTGAGAGAAAACTAGCAAGCAGAGAACACAGCTGAGGGGGCAAGCCATAAGCGGAAGCTTGGCGGGGTCCCTGGTGCCAAACTCGATCGAACGCCTTGGAGATATCTAATGCCACAGCTAAAGTTTCTCCATACTTTTCAATAGATAGCTGCCATATATGTGAGACGTCAGCGAGCAGGTCACCAGTTGATCTCTAATGGCGGAAGCCATATTGCCTATCGTTGACAATTCCTAAGTCTTCCAGATATTTCATGAGCTCGATGTTGATGGCTTTTTCCATGACCTTTGAAATAATAGATAGCAGTGCGATAGGTAGTCTGTAGTTGCTAGGTAGGGCCTTTTTGCCTTTTTCAGGGACTGGCTGTACTCTTGCAATTTTCCAATTGGACGGAAATACCCCCAAATTGTAAGAGTGGTCGAACAACTTGCAAAGAACTGGTGTTAGTTCGGGGGCACATTTCTTGAGAACAATCGGCGGGATTCCGTCAGATCCACAGGCTTTGTTGGTGTTGAGACCCAGCAAAATCTTTCTGATAGTACGTTGGCGAAAGGTGATCTCGGGCATGTGACTGTCAATAGGTGTAATGTTCGGGGGTTGTTTTCCCGATGAATCCAGAGTGGAATTTCCAGCAAATAGGTGCGCAAAGATATTGGCTTTTCCTGGGCAGTCGTTGCTAGTGTTCCATCTTCTTTGGTTAGAGGAGGAAATGAGCTGGAAGTGAAGTTTCTTCCCACAGCTTTGGCGAAAGACCAAAATGAACGGGATCCGTTAGGACATTCAGCAAGTTTTGATCTTACTTTGGCATTGTGGGCATCTTTTGAGCATATGCCTCTAGCCTCGACATATGCTGCTCTGGTCTCAGGGCCCGGATTTTTTAGCCATCGATGGTATGCTGCCTGTTTGGAAGCCACAGCTCTTGAGCAGTTTCTATTAAACCAGGTCTTATCGGATGATGTTCTACTTTCGGTATTCGGTATGTAGGTTTGAATCCCCAACATGATGATTTCAGAAATTGTCTCAGCACATCGTGTTGGATCTACTGAAGAGAAACAAACTCTCTTCCATGGAAACGCTGAGAAAAACATACGAAGACCTTCCCAGTCGGCCGAATTGTAATGCCACATGAGACGGGGTGGTATTGTGCAGCTCGATGGTAAATGGAAAGAGCATGTTGTGGAGATGAGGGTGTGATCAGAGTTTCCAAGTGGGGCACAAACTTCTATTCTATACGGGTCAGGATTGTTGGTGAGGAAAAGATCTAGTGTATTGGCAGACTGGTTGTTGACATCAGGGATGCGGGTTGGTAGCTCGACCAGTTGTTCTAGACCATGAGTGATGGCGAAGGCCTCGGCTTGACGACCCACATCATCTGTTTTGTTAGAGAATTTGAGCCAGGCAGCGTTATGCACATTAAAGTCTCCCATGATTATGGTTTCAGCTGTTGGATGGTTCTCCTGAATGTAGTCCAGTTTGAGTGATAAAAACTCAAAGAGGTCGTTATATGAAGGTTCATTAGGTGATAGGTAAAGGCAGCAGAGGAATTTAGTCAGTTTGGTATCAGATAGCTTGAACCACATCACATCAAAGTCTTTCGGTTCCAAACTCTCTTCACGCTGGCATAAAAGGTTAGCCTTAGCGTAAAGGCAGACTCCACCTTTGAACCTGAATCGAGAATGGAGTTCCTAACCAGGACAAAGCATGTGGACCTTGTTGGTGGACGAGTTTACTTGTGTTTCTGTTAGAGCCAGAATATCCTGTTTTTTCGTCTGTAGGTGATGGTGGACGTCATTTATGTTCTTGTTGAGTCCGCGGATGTTGCAAAAATTTATCTTTAATGGTGAGTCCCCTCGAGTACCTCTCGCCCGGAAATCCGAATGGAGAGGTATTTTGCTCCCGGAGTGTTTTACTCTAGGAGACTTCATAATTATTACTATTAGGATGCACCTGAAAATAAAGGAGGAATTGGGGAAAAGGAAAGAGGAAGACCGGAAAGTATCGACCGAACACTGAAACATGGAATGATCCATTTCACAGCACACAAAGTCGATATGGTGGTATTTCACCGGGCGATGAGACCATCTTCCACCTACGGTTATCCTTTTAGTCGCCTCTTACGACAGGCAGGATTTACCATGGGGCTATTCTAAAGCCGACCCCATACAGCATGAGTGAGTGCTGCGGACTTCTGCATACGGTAGCCCAGTGTCCAGACTTCTTGCAGTTGTTGCATTCCACATCAATAGCCGGACATTGCTGGCGTGATTTGTGGCGAGTGTAGTTGCAGAAATGACGGCCGCAAGATTCGAAAAAATCCTGAAGAAAGTTATCTTACGCTAAGTTTTACATCACTCGCTGAGTAGAAAGTTGAATGAGTTTCAGCTGATTCTGAAGCACGAGCTCTAACGATGGCCTCATCAAGTGTCAATGTGGAATCTGACAATTTTTACCGAGTAGTTGTGAGGCCTCATGGTATTGATCAATCGATTCTTCTTGGATTTGCTGAGTCACCTTCAGAATGCCTATCATGAGTATAGCTTTCAGCTAGCAGTTGATACAAGACGTAAGATATCTGATTCCTGAGGAGTCAGAGTTTCGTGAGTTTTCAGCCAGCATTTCCATTCTGGAATGGCGGTAGGTGAATGCGGATTGGTGTCGAATTCATCCGGTTTCTGGAATAGATCCATTCTTGACTATTCAAATATGTGATGAATAAATTGAAAACACTTCTCATTAATTGAGGCCTTAATTATTCCAAAACTCATATGGAGGAATGAAGTGAGGAAAATGTCAGAAACGTTGTCCGATAAATCCACGGCAATAAATTGATGCGATAGTTTTTGTCTTTTGACACACGACGATTCATCTGCAGATAAATTCGTCAGAATATCTGCCGATAATTTACAAATCTCGTCTCATACCTCTCCAATTCCAACGTTTAATCGGTCATATTTTTCGAAATGGCGAAAGATCACGATCACAGATAAATTGATTACATTTGACCCAATAATCGTTCCAAACACATACGTACAAATAAATTGCACCGATTAATCTGACCACAAATATTGGTCCAATAATACTTTGCGTCATTAAATCATGTACGATTAAACTGAGAGATGGTTCTTAGCAATTTCTATAACGATTATTTGGTGCAATTTATCGCGACAATAAATTTGTTATTATACGTATGTTGTGATACTACCCAACTGTGACGTTGCCACTACGATTACCAGGATTAATACCTACTTCTGCCACCATGGGCGCTGTCATAGTTTCATCTATCCCCTCCAGCCTAATTTACACAGCGAATAGGAATTCCGTTCGTATTCAAGTTGGGGTCATGAAAATTGGCATTTGAAGTGCTTTTTACAAATAGAAGAAATACGTATTTCAATGTTTTTAGAAATTCAACTTTTAAAGGGGTGAAATGGGGGTGAACTAACGGAACCCCCATTACAAAGTTCCACCTCCATTTCAGTTAGGGTCATACAAATTAGTATTTGAGGTCTTTGTACGGGACTCAGGAATAATTATTTAAGTATTTTTATGGGGGGTGGGGGGGAAGATTTGTGTGAGGGTTCCGTTAATTTTGAAGTTAGGGTCATAAAAATTGGTATTTGAGGTCTTTGTTGGGAATAAAAAATACGTGTTTCAGTATTTTTAGAAATTTTGTCCCCAAAGGAGTGAGTGAATTTGTAATAGTAGTCACAAAAAAAACGAAGTTCATCGAGGACGAAGTCGCTGGTACTCCGTTTTTTGGTTCATTCTGGAATTTGAGAGTGGGTTTGTGCTTGATAATAGGGAAGTCATCTGACGAAAGAAAATTCTCCAGTTTCGAAATGTAATCAGCTTCGTTTATCACCCTTATCAGCTTTGGAGAAAACTATATTACTCTTGTCTGCTTTCTTTTTCAATTGTTGGAGATATTTTGTTCGTGATTTTCGGAACGTATTTGGAATAGAAAGGTCATTTAATTGTGATGTAATGAATCGATTTGAAAAATAAATAGACACCTACTTCTTTCAGTTTATTCATGTATAATTGATGGCATGATGGATTTTCATCTGTAAAAAGCGTACCTATAATTCATGAGTGTTCACGGACGTTCTTTCACTCTGTCCCTTCAAAAATGACAAAGACTTTATCACGAACTTGCCCTCATATAAATCTAAAATTCAAGCACACATTTGGAGTCTCTAGTGCCATCTTTATTCGGAGTCCAACATCCAAGAGAAAGTTTCCTGCTTCAACTACTTACCTTTCCCCTTCTAAGCTTTCCTTGCAAATATGATATATCTGACGATAGATGCTAGATGGCGCATCATCCCTGAACATGTCTTTCATAAACTCTCTTGTTAATTTCGAAATTATTGGAACTAATAATCTAATAGGAATCATAGTTAATAACAAATTGAAAAACAGTGAATACTACAGAAGATACAAAAAAGTTTCACGCAGTCCACATAGCTCAGTTCCAATTACTAGCTGTTTAAACAAAAAAAGGAATTGAAAGAGAGCTGACACATGATTTGCTTCTAAAACTTATATAAGTATTTTAATCCCTCTGTGTTATTATCGGATGTAACAGAATATGTTATTCCATTCAAGCAGTTATAGCGATTAAAAAATATGGGGAAAACACTTGAATAGGTAACATTAGTTATAAAATAGATTCTGATATCAATCAATCAATCAATATTTATTTTAATTTTTTCGACATAGTGATGTATTGGAATTGTCTTTTAGTTGCTATAATTACATAAGTGTATCTGAATGAAGGATTATAAAAAAAAAGAAGGATGTATATATAAAAAATGACATGCATAGTATATACAAAAGCCAACAATAGAATAATAATAAAAAAACAATATCGTCACACATAATTGATCACAGAGTCTAATTTAGTATAAAATCACCTGTACTCTAAAAGCATTCTTTCAATAAAAAATTCTTCAACTCATGTTTGAATGAAGACAATATGTTTATACCCTTCAGTTCTTCAGTGTATGATCAGAAGCCCTTTTTTTTCGAGCTAAAGTTATATGGAAATGGTGCATTTCTCTTGTTTCACAACCATAAATATCAGAATTCCGTATAAAGGTTCCCTTATTTTTGAAAATATGAACACAGGATTCGAAAATGAAATGGCATGGAAGTGTCAAGATACAAAATATTTAAAGAAATGTTCTAAACCATTCTCTGTCAGAAATTCTTGCGATACATCTCATGATTCGTTTTTGTCCAATAAAGATATCTTTGGTACCATGTGCATTGCCCCACAGGCAAATGTCATATGTAAGTCTCGATTCAACTTGTAAACATCCACTTCTAGTACAGGTCGTGAATTGATGAATAGAAATCGCAAAGAATTCAGTTTGAAACATAATTGTTGGCAATGTGATGTCCATGAGAGGTTTTCATTCAGAAAATATAATCTCACCATGTGTATTGCTCATAGTGTTTTCACCAATTTTAACTTCAAGATCATCAATAGATATTTGACGGGAGTGAATTCTCAACATATGGGTCTTTTCAATATTCAAATAGTCTGAAGATGTATCTTCAGACAATGATACAAGTGTATAAGTGAGCCATGAAGCACGCGCATCGAGTTTGAGGGCACGGCGCGGAGCGGAGCTATTTTTATTATACCTGCATCATAACTTCAATAACAATGCTGGAAATGAATTTTAGATCAGGATAATATTCCTTATATTTCAATACATCCAATCAGGTATGTAATGGACATCAGATGTCACGTCTTGTTGACAGGCATATAGCAATTGTTGTTTACAAGCTTATTTGACAGTTCATATGATTGATATGAAAGTTGGACTTGTATTTGTTACATAGCAACCTTTAAAACACGTCCTGCTTTAATCTTGAGATTTCGCTCGGTTCTTCCTTCACGGCGTGTTTTAATCTTGAGATTTCGCACGCTTCTTATTTCATAAAACAATGATTATGAAACAGGTATGATGAAAAATAAGTTTCTGCTATTGAAAAAAATACTGTATTGTTTCAATACATGTCGATATAAGGTGTTCATTATCTGTCATCTGCATACGCAGTATGATCTGCGGTACCAATGATAGCTTCTAGGTGGTTTACATATAAAATAAATGAATTTGGGCCCCTTGGGAACCAATCATTTCAACTTCCTCACTACTAGAATGTATGGATTGATTCATTTCTACAAAATAGGCAAATCGCAGTGAATATAGTTTCAGAGACTTCCGAAGAAATAGAATTGAATGTCGGTGTAGGGCAAGGTTCAATACTTGGTCCTCTACTGTTCCTTATCTTTATCAATGACTCACCACAATTTGTAACTCCTGGAAATATTTACATGTATGCTGATGATACATCAATAATAATCATTCACGCCAACAAGTTAGCAGTACTAGAGACTAAATCAGATATAGTAATCAAGCAATTCAAATCGTGGTGTCATAAAAAGTATTTGATCATGATTGTAAAAAAACATGTTTTATGCCTTTCTCACTGATTGAGACAAATATTCTGACAAATATAAGCCATATTGAAACCAGCGATCGTGTAAAATTTCTTGGAACAACCATCGATAGTAACCTAACGTTCCATCGAGAAGTAGACTCATTATGCTCCAAACTTGCAAAAAATACGTTTGCTATTCTACAATTGAAGAAAGAAATTAATCAAAGTGAGTTAAAAACGTGTTATTATTCATCTACCCAATCTTGAGTTATAACATAATAATATGGGGCCAATCTAATGATATTGACCACTACAAAAAAGGATTATAAGAATCACATATGATTTGCGATACAGAGAATCTTGTAGAGAGACTTTCAAAAAACAGAGAATATTTACTGTGACCGAAATATATATTTAAAGAATTTCCTGCTTCATTCATAAAAATGAAAATAAATTGACGCCTAATCAAGATGTGCATAGATATCAGACCAGGAAAGCACAAGAAATCCACATTTCAAACTTTGGTACGAATACTTTCAAAAAGTCACCTCACTGTGCGGGAAGCTTAATTTATGATAAACTGCCGCTAGAAATCAGATTTGCTGAAACTTTCAATATTTTCAAGAAGAAAATACAAATATTTTTAAACGTTTTAATAACCTGAAGGAACTTTTTGATGCATAGCAATCGTCTCAGAGAGTAAATTGTTTAGTGCCGAATACTATATGTTAAAAATGTCTGTCTGCTTGTCTGTCTGTTGTTCCAGGAAAAATGTTTTCTGTTTTTTTCTTCTCCTTGTTTTTTTAAATCAAGGAAAAATGTTTTTATGTCTCTTTTAATATTAGATTTTGTGTTATAGTTTATACATTTTTTAGTTTTAATGACAAAACCTTGTGTTCCCTGTAACACTTTATGGCAAAATATATATATATATATATATATATATATATATATATATATATATATATATATATATATATGGTTTTGATTTGGCTATCGTTTTTGACGATTTGTTTCCTATCTCGTAAAAAGGATGAAATCAAGTTTAATGGTATACCCCTCATGCCCAAACTCTCCGATAAATCTAGCAGCTTCTGATGGTTCGCACAAACAGAAGCTTTGCTCAAGTCGCAAAATATTGCTACAGGGCATTCATCCTTATCGATGAACTGGGCAATGCGTTTATGGAACGAATACATTGCCGTAGATGTAGACATGTCTTCGTGTTTCCCAAGAATTATGGAAATCTATCCAAGAATGCATATTCAAAATCTTATGGTACAGTTACCGGGTGATAATTATCTGATAGAGTACGATCATTTTTCTTGAAGAGAGGTACAAGCTTTTTAGTTTTACTGCTTTGTGGAAGTGCTCCAGATTTCAAAGATATATTAACTAAAACTGTCAAAGGCTCAATAATCAGCCTCAATACTCTCAACAATACAAATCCTGTAACTTCATTTTTTGTTTTTGTATCAATATCAATAGAGTGTACAATTCATTCTCAAAAAATGTTTCAGGAACAGACTATAACAATTGAAATCATTCTTGGGTATAGTAAACTCATCTTCACATATATTTTCCATTATTTGTTCAAGTGTATGTATGGTATGTATGAAAGAGTTATTAAATTCCTCAGCAACTTTATCAGGATCAACTTCCAAATGTTCATTCAGATTCAATCAGCCACTACTTCCCAGGTGACCTTCATTTTATTTTCTGCATTTGCTAGGTGGAAGGGTGTAGTAGTTTTTCAAATACTTCTGCCAAGTGGCTAATGAGAGAAATTGGTCTATGATTACTGACGGATATTCTTCACTATCTTTAAATTCCGACACTACGACAGATTTTCAGGCATGAGGCTATGATGCCTTTTCAATGCTCTTATTTTTTATGTATGCTGGTGGATTAGAAATATGGCATGATACTTCTTTCAATAATTCTGCCTTATGTCATCAATTCCAGGAGATTTATTGGTTTTGAGCTCATTTGTCAAATATATATATTATATAATATATATATATATATATATATATATATATAAATCGTTGTTAGCTGCTAGCTTCTACGAACGCTGAAGAAATATATAATTTGACAAATGAGCTCAAAACCAATAAATCTCCTGGAATTGATGACATAAGGCAGAATTATTGATCAGGATCTTTGGCGTGCTCTCGGAGTGAGGGTTTCTTTCAATTTTGTCAGCAAGAATGTTCCCAAAACTCACAAATTTCCGATTGAATTCGTCTGCTTTTTCCTCATCGTTTGTTAGTAGATGTTTCAATATGCGATAGTGTCAATATCACAGAGTTTTCGTACCATGTCCCACAAATATTTTGTGTTTCATTTATTTCAGTTCAGCTGCTGCTCATAATAGTTTTTTTTTTTTTTTAAGTTGTTTGTTAGTTTATTCTTGATTAATTTATATTAGTTTTTTAGGGTGTAGTTTTCAGGATGGATCTTTAGTTCATCGAGCATTTCATTTTTCTTGTTTATCATCTTCGAAATACTATTTGTGAGCCACGGTGCAAAGGGCGTGTTTTTTACGTTTAACTAACTTTTTTCAGTGCAATTTTCCATTGCTAGTTTTATTTCATCAATGAAGGCAGTTGTTGCAGCATTTGGTTCTTCGTGTGTTTCTTGTATGAGTTGGTTAATTCAAATCTTCTGCGATGTATTGCTTATCTCCCACGTGAATTTTTTTCCTTTTATGTAACTTTTATCAGCTGTCGGTTTTCTACAGTGATGCAATCCTTTCTTCAATACTTTATTTTCTTCCCACTGTTGCTGAGTAAGATCGTTCGCTATTGCGATTCCGGTATACTTCAGCTTTGAGGAGTTTTGCAGTATGTTCTTAGTTCGCAAAAGAAGGAAATATTTTTCTCACTGGGATGTTTATTCAAGCCAAATAGAATGAGATATTTCTTCTTACTGTTTATTTCCAGGGTTCCACCAGAGATTAAACAGAAATACATTTTTCCGGATATAATTCTCCACAAATAAAGTATCACGTGATTTTCCTGAAAAATTAGCATTTCCAATGATATGAGGAAAAATTGGAAAAAATTTAATTCTACTGAAAAAATCTTAAAGATGGTATGGCACTGATTTGCTAAATGTTTAAAAAATAGGGTTTCACGCACTACTACCTCAAACATGATATTTCTGCAAATATCACTTCTTGGTCTTAATAAGACTTTGCAGAACTATTCGATATTTTTAGGAAAAACATTGATAATAATAATAATGATAATAAAAAAACGTCATTATCACTCAAAATAAGAATATACATTATGTAATACGAAAAGAAAAAAAAAGTGACAAAAAAAATTAAGTTGGAGTAAAAGTTTAATTTACGTGCTGACAGCAAATCACCAGTAACTTGTTCTTTCACTCGACCTCAATTCGTCTCTTTGCCTTGATGTGGTAGTTGAGCTTGTTTCTTCTCGAAAATTCATATACATATATCTGATACCTAGACAATTAAAATATTGTTTAAACGAAAAATTACGAGCGGAGGAAATACATGATATAATAACAATTAACATTTTTTTATTTATTTTATACAGTGCTGATGGAATAGACATGTTTTTACAACTGTTTTTGAAATTTCACAGACTTCCACTTTCATCGCTTGAGGAATGGAGTTACATACTTTACATATATGATACGAGAATGACAGTTTCGAAAGTTCTAATCTGAAGGAGGGTGGTGTTGAAGTACCTCTATATATGATATTCAGATTGTGAATATCAGAGCGAAATCTAATTTTCCTATGGAGGTACGAGGGTGTTTTGTTTATGTGGTGAAAACAAGCACTGTGCAGAGTCCGCCTATTTTCCATATTCAACCAGTTAGCTTCTCGTAATTTATATGTGATTTTTTGACGTCTACGTATGCCATATATCAATCTCAAACAAGAGTTTCGAACCTTCTGAATTTTAGTCTTATACTGATTTATCAAATTTGGGCCATATAGAGTATCAGCATAATTGAATATGGATAACACCAGCGTTCCGCATAAGATAGATTTGACATTCAAAGGAAGGAGAAACCTACTACCATATATCATTTCCAGTGAAAAATATGTTTTTTGTAGCCACTTGTTCACATGCTTCTCAAACCTCAGGTTCGTGTCAATTAAAACACCTAGATTTTTTGCTTATTCCACTTTTATTGAAATATTAATATTAGGATAATTGTTTTTATTGACTTTTGGGCCATAGATCATGAGATTAGATTTAGGAGCATTGATTAATAAACAATGGTCAGATGCAATTTTCACAAAAGCATTGAGCTCTAGAATAATTAGCACACACGCATTTTCGGTTTCATCCAAAGGAAATGTATAACAAATATGGGTATCATCGGCATAAAGATGAGCAGAACAATTATCAAGCGATTTCAACAAATTCATATGATAAAGAGCAAGGGACCCAAAATGGAGCTTTGAGGCACAACTGAGTTGAAATCAAGATATTGAGACACATTATCTTCAATATGAACTTTTTGCTGTCTGTTGTTCAAATATGCACTCATTAAAGCAACAGCTGAATCAGAAAGAACAATATAATGGAGGATCGCTAAGAGCAGATCAAAGTTGATGGTATCAAAAGCGCGACTAAAGTCCAAGAGAATCAAATTTGTACAGAGACCCTGGTCTTCAGCTCTAAATATATCATCAACAATGTGCAGAAGAGCAGTTGGTCAGCTGTAACCTTTTCTGAATCCTGACTGGACTTCCGGTAGTAGTGAATGAATTGTAAGTTGCGACTCAATTGCTCTTTCTAAAACTTTGGACAGAGTCGGGAAGATGCTCAAGACTCGAAGATCTTTATAATTTTTTGGATTAGATTTATTTGGCAAAATCTTCACAACAGCCTTCTTTCATGAATCAGGTACAACATTGTTGCATAAACAATAATTTATGATATGTGTAATATACGTGATAATGTGCGGACAACATAATTTGATGAGTCTCAAATTCCGTCCATCACAGCCCTGTGCATTGGTTTTGATATCAGAAATAGTCTTGTAGACAAAATGGTCATTTACTTCATAGAATTCGAATGAAGAATTAATACGGGTATTATTACTATGAAAATGTAAAAATCAGGTGGTGGCTGTCTGGGAGGTATAGAGTTTATGATATAATCATTTACATCACTAGAGTTCCATGAATGTTCTGGAAGATCGTGTGACTTATCCAATATTATTTTATTCGATTTCAAAGTTTTCCATAAGTTTTTTTCACTATTTGTGTTGAATTGGTGAGAGAAATATGCTTTTTTTTTAATTCTTTATGGCTTTATTAGTATAGTTACGCATATCTTTGTAGAATTGAAAATGTACATCTGATTTCGTTTTATTGAACCTTCTTAGTGCTTTGTCCCTAATTGAGATAATCTCTTCAATTGCCCCAGTTAGTCAAGGAGCTTTTGGTTTAGTTACCCTCGAGGTAGTTATGGGGGCGTGACGATCAAATAAGTTCATAAGACATTTCACCAGAAAAGACAGTTTTTCGTCAACATTATTTCGGTCAAAGATTCTGAAAATAGGGGTAGCATACAGATCATTTCAAAATAAACTTGAAGTTCCGGTTAGTACACATTTTAGGGCATTGTCCTCAATCATTTATATTGACAGTGAAAAATACAATTTGGTGATCTGATATACCAGTACTATCAATTACGCCCTTATCTGCTACATTCTTGTAGCTAGTTATTATTAAATCCAATAATGTAGCTGTTACATTTGAAATCCTTGTTGAACTATCCACAATCTGAATGAGGTCAAATGATTCCAAAATAGAAGAAAGTTTTTCAACATTCAAATTCTCCGAGTTGAGAGGATCAATGTTAAGATCACCCATACAAATGACATCATCAAAACTAGGATATATTATACTCAATTTATCCTCAAATTCCTCAAGAGATGTGACGAGATCTTGTTGTGGTGACTTATATATAATACCAGCAGCAATACTTCTCTTTTTGAAAGTGATTTTTATATAAAAGTTGTTCCGAACAGTTGGTAGTACTATTGTATAATTGGCTTTTTAATTTGTTTTTAACATATATACATAACCCACCACCTCTTAAATCTAAATCCGCCCTGTATAGTGTACAACTGTGAATATTGAGTATTTCATCACTAATTTCACTCCTCAATCAAGTTTGAAAAAATATCAGGATCCTGAACTGTTAATAGAATTTAAATTTAATTTGAGCTAGGTACCAGAGATCGCACATTTAAACATCCAAATTTCGGATTCGACATGGCTTTTACTACAAAAAATAAAGACCCAAATACGTTTTTGTTTGCGAGCGCAAACATCCCTGGGAGGTTTAGGTTCATCCGAAATATTGAATATACCATTATTGTCCAGTTTCATAATTTTTCTCGCCAATTTTTTTCTATAACATGATCATTTCACACAACAAAACGTTTAAAAATTTATGAGAATTAAATCCTAGAATATTTATATTTTTCGACTCCTCACTTTCAACTATTTATTTCATTTTGTATTCCCTCAGTTTGATACCAATACCTACTATTTTACACAGGACAGAAACAACATTCTTATATTTTCATAAGCAAATGAAACCCATATTATTTATTATAATAAAAACCAATGTCCAAATGGCCTATCCACTCATTTTCTGCTTTCATTTTAAAATTCTCGCCATGTTACAATTTGGCCATTCAGGGAGGTAAACCTGAAAATCTCCGCAGAACAACACTAGACTAAATGGCACATGAAAGCATTTGTTGAAGTTCTTTTTTTAATTTTTTGCCGAAAAAAACCTTGGAAGTAAGTGTTTGAAGTGTAGTGAACATTACCAATTATGTGATAGTCATTTTTGATATCACTGAATAAGTAAATAAAGTAGGTATTACAAGAATTGAATGTATTAGCATAGTCCAGAAACATTATATAACCTCAAAAGCATACAATGTGTATTGAAATCTGTAGTGACATGTTCAAACTGTTTCATTGAAGCTTCTTGAAAAAAATGACCTGATTTTTTTATGCATATGCGACCAACATACACCTTTTGTATAGGTTTTTGTAGTCAGCTGTCCTGAGGAATAATATATTTTCCATTATAAATGAAATAACGGCTGGCTATAAAGACTGTTACAGATTTCTGTCTCTTATTGCAGATTTTTCTATACTGGTATTCAGGATGCCATAGGAAGTTGGTGATGTTTTGGTTGCAGTAGTTGTGGTTGGATTGTGTTAACTCCATTCCGCCTATTCGATCCCAGTAAATGCTTTGAAATGGATTGACGTTGTTTCAATAAGGTAACGCAGACATTAATCATTGTCTGCTTGACCCACCCTGTCCTGATGAGGGGCAAATACTCCAAAAAAGGTCTACAGGTGTTCACTCTGAGTGAAGTGGTTGATAATGGTCCATTTCACAACAAACATTTGCAAAGAACCTTGTAGGACTTTGCACTTTTATCCATCGGATGTCATTCAACATCCGTCGAAGCATCAGCCAGGGAAGTAGTAATTTTTTTTATGGATTTTTTCTAGTCAGCTGTCTTGAGGAATAAGACATTTTTTATTTTAAATGAAATTATGGCTGGCTATCAAGAATAAGTGCACCGAGACTTCATTGAGCGTTTGCCCAATGTGTGACAAGCCTCACATCTGCTCTATTGTCGAAGTTCTCAACTGTTTCACCGTACACAGAATTATTCATCAGCTCATAAAAGTCTTTCTCCGATTAATTTTTCGACCTATTACGTATTTCAGTATTGAGATCGATGTATGGCTTCATCCAACATGACTGCTTGAATCTTATCATGGGTGCGCATTACAATCAAACCATTCTGTCTCTTATTGCAGATATTTCTATCCTGGTATTCAGGATGCCATTGGCAGTTGGTAATTATATTAGAGATTTGTGAGATTATTTCCCATTCAAATGGTAAAAAGTAGATTACATGTTTTTCATTCGAAACTGCCATGATCATTTCAAAAGTAGCATATTCAAAAGAAATTCAATTTTTGTTTTTTGTATCAAGTACTTGATTGAACTTCTTAGTTTATTTTTCCCAACTTGATATTACTTATTTCATCGTGTTTTATAAATTTTAAAAACACATGTCAAAAAAAATATGAGTTTGTATATTGATTGGTGCAACCAAATAGAAAAAATAGATGAATTTTTTTATTAGTTCATAATTTTTCATCTTGGCTCGTCCGTGACTTTCAAGTTAGTTTCCAATTGAATTGTTCGACTCTAGACTCTGCATCTTGAAAATTTCAAGGATATTTTTTCTTTGAAGCAAAGTGAATGCATTTGAGCAATGAATCCTATCAAAATTATCCACGAGAATAGTGAAAGTGATAGTGCAATCGAAAATGATGTTTTATCCGTAACTACATTGAAAATAGGACACAAAGAGTCAAAATCCAGAAGGCCCTAAGCGAGTCTGAGGTGGTCACCGTAGGCGTACCGCAAGGTACAATTCTGGGCCCACTCCTATTTTTAATTTACATAAATGACATGAGTCAGATTAAACACTTCCACGGTCGTATAATTCCTTGCGAAGACGATACTGCCATTGTTTTCTCCCATAGCTGCTGGTCAGAACTATATCAAATCACTGAACATAATACTGCCACGCTTCATAAATGGCTACATCGAAAGCTTAAATATTTCCAAAACGAAATTTTCAACCTTTTCTATCGACCAAAGAGATCAACCACCAGGGAAAAATTGAATATACATAAAAATGACTGCCAAGGCTATGGTAAATGCACATGTCCCATAATAGAGAAAACCAGCTCAATCAAATATTTAGGGGTAATGATTGATCAACACATGATGGTGAAGTTATCAACTGTAAGTTCATTTTATTATTGTTGGTTGAATTATAGCAAATAGCTATTTTTATGACCACAATGACGGTGTTGAATAACAATAAGTAAAATCAATTAATAGTACCAAATGTATACTTTAATAATGACAAATACCTCTTTCCTTATAGCAAATAAAACTGACAATAACAACAATCAAAAATATGTTTAAGGCAAAAACTTCGTGTCGTTAATGTAAGTACCTGTTTTGATAGTAGGTAGCAACCGGTGCTTTTTTTGATTGCCGAAGTTTTAAAAGTGGTTATAAAGTTTTTTCTTGGTGTAGTGGAACAAATCAGTTAACAATAAAATACACGTTTTGAAAATTATTTATTCAACAATAATTTTTATATACATAATCCATTGCGAGTATCCATAAATATACATATAGTTGAACAGATACAATTTGTACAAAATCGTATCACCTAGTAAGAGCAATTAAGACTACTAATGCATATCCTGCTTTGAGCTGCGTGCTGGAGTTTTGGCTACCGAGTGACCACTTATTTAATATTGCTTGTTACCTTTCAGCTAAATACTGAATACACCGAGTGAGTGTCAGACCATTTTCATGAACCTAATAGTTATCAATATAAGTCTAAATAAGAGTGTAATTTTGGTGTTCTGCTGATGTTAATTTAAAAGGTTCCTATCATTCTGTTAATAACAATAGATTTCAAAAAGCTTCTAGACTTCTCTGCAACATAACTAAGTCAAAGAAGTGAATGATGAATTATCAAATCCAATGAAATTCTCCATTACAATTCCAAACCGATTATGATCTATGTGCAATGTTCGATTGTTTGCCACACTTCAACTCCAATACAGTCAATAAATGATTGAAATCGAATTGAAGGAGTGAATGTAGAGTTTTTTTTACTAGTAAGCAGTTGTGAAAAATCTAGAAAGTAACCTCTTTCAACAGAAAAATATATTGTTGAATATTGGTCAACTCACACTATGATTCATGAATATTTTCTTGCAATACATTTTTGTTGTCAAAAAGATTGTGTTCTTCAGAATTGTTGTTGTTGTTGTCATAGGATTGTTGGATAAGGACAAATAGCTAAGCTGTTCATTTAGTGTATGAACTTCATCAGGGCCTTAAAGAACAAACACTTGTATATTAGAGATATATAAATCTAGGATTTTACTCAAAAATGCATGACTGGCAGATGGTTTATTAGAATCATCCTAACTAACAAAATGTGTCAACACTCATAGCATTGTTTATAGAGTCTTTAAACAATGCTCATGGTTATGAATTACTGGATGTTTCACAAGTATGAACATAGATGTCCCTCAGATCAATTATAATATGTGATATATGGTGATATTGTTGACGAGGAACTAGGGGAGTTAAAGGCTCTTGACAATCAATCTTCTGATGGGCACTGTTATTTCCTCATCGTAACACTTTGTACTGAACATGTCGTTACAAATAAGAAAATACAATATTGGAAACCATGTTATCTGTTTTGTATGTATTTTAAGTGAATATAACATATGAATATATTGCTCTCTCATACGATTTCAATGAGGTACGTACATGGCTATTCTTCGATTTTCACCTCTTATTGAATTTTTATTTTTTTTATTTAATCCTTATTTTTCATTTCTAGTAAATCATAGCTGAAGGTGAGTGTTCATAAATTGTGACTTGTTCATCCAGTATACTTCAATAACCCAGCCCACTCATGCAATTTTGAGTCTTATCTAACACTCCCATATCTCATATTTTTACAACTGGTTGTGCTTTTTCGCCTGATGAAGTTAATTCACTAAATAAACGAATCGTTGACCAAAAACTCTGATAGATATTCGTCCTCATCCGACTATACTATCAACAAAAATTCACAGATTTCCTGTTAATAACATCATCATTAATGAAATGAATGTACATACAGGGTGATTCAGAATATAATCGACAAATTCCGTGGGCTGATTCTTTACATAAAAATAATAGTGAGTAATCATAATCAAATTCCACAAATCGCTCCCTGACTGAGATACAGCGTGCTGAAATCACGAAAAAATATTACTTGACATGGAAAATTCTGAATGTTGGTATTCAAGATGACAAAATTCTTCAATTTATTTACTATTCAATACATTTGGTAGTTTTTGGGTTAATAGTTTTCCTCTTTCGATATTTCCATGTTTCCATATATATATTTCGATGTATCCATGACATTTCAATTTAAAATTTCGTGAGGACGTTTTTCTTTCTCAACAAATTTTAAACTCATAAGTCATGAAAATTTCGAAATATATCCTACAAGGAAAATTATAAACCCATCATTATATCGAGATGAAATATACACCAGTTTTTGATGCTGATGGTAAGCTTTCAAACACAAAGTTTCATCTGAATTGTTTCCGTAATTTTTGCGTGATTCTCGAACAAAAAAACAAACAGACAATAACCGTTTTTCAATTTTATGTTTTACTTGGCATCTGCTGAAAGTTCTCTGAAACCTCTGCGTTTCTCCAAAATATCAAAATATAGAACCATGGTAATCACGACTTCTTGTATTTTTCATTCGGTGATTATCAAAATGTCTAGTGAATTGTAACATTCGATACCTTTTTGTAGTGAATTCACATGTTCCAAAAAGTGATAATGAAGCGGATCATTGATCTTTTATTTCTTAATGCCACAAAATGCCAGAATATTTGAGATTATAATCCTTCGATTTAAATTCTGAAAGATTATTGAAATAACTTGCGTCAACTTCTTTCTCAAAATCCCTTTTTGACGATAGTCTTTTGGGCACATTTGTCAGTTTAGGATTCGACGTAAGTGTCTGTAAAAATATTGTAAGTGGTGGAATTTTGAACTAGAAGGAAAAAAGAATGCACATGATAATTTTTTTCTATTTCGTTAATATTTCTTGGAATGTTTTTTTAATGTATATGTTCCTTAGAGTTTGCGGAAGAGGATTATTATTGCTTATTCCCCAGTGAGGTATGGATTCATGGCCAAAGCTAGATTTCGTTTGTGAAGGTTCAGAAAATCAATTCATGATTACTATTAACTTCTGCTTATATTAAATTCAATAATTTCGAATAGTTTCTGACAGGATGAATAAGAATACATTTGTCGGATTTATATAAAGAATGAATATCAAGAATGTTGTCTTTGTATACATTTTTGTTAGGTTCTTCATAATCCAACTCAAATTCCATTTTATCCTAAAAAAAAGCACGACGTCATCTCCACAAGTTTTATGGGTGCCAGAGAGTTCCCATAGAACACACGACATCCATTGGACGTCCATTTCAGGTCCATCTCAAGTCCAAACGTCCATGGACATTGAATGGATGTTCATTGTACGTGTGAACATGGCCGTCCATTGGATGTTGAAAACGTTTGTCCTTGTACATTCATTCAATGTCCAAAAATATTTATATAAATTTCAGTTTGATGCCTGAGAATCTTATTTTTATTTCAAATAAAACTGAAATTCATAAGTATCTTCAATCAAAAATTTCAACCGTGATGGAATATTTTATTGGGCCAGTTTAAGTTACTTTTCTGGATATTCATTGTACATTCAACAATTAATATCCATTATACGTCCCATTCCAATACAATCATTAATTTATTTTATAATAAACGATATATGAACAAATAAATTGTCACGTATTGATTGCTTATCATTATGGGTACATCACGCATTTTCTAAATTCAACAATACTTTAACCACTGTATTCTTTTCGGGATCGAAAAACGTTATTTCTCCGGTTGCTATTTATTTGCCGCTTATGAAAAATTTTTGAAATTCGCGGGCAATTTTTTGGGTCGTTGCGAGTGCCACGAACGTTTAGTGGAACGTGCTTTCAGTGTTGTTGAGAAATGTGAGGATGTGAGGTTAATGCTTCCACTTCTTTGCTCCCCATTTATGACTCCGTTTCGTTCGTTCATCGATGGTAATAAATAAGTATACTCTTCATTACTGATTAATATTATAAGATAGTGCGACTGATGCATGGTGGTGAATAAAATTCAGATGAAAATGAGTTTGCTGCAGGTTTCAACAGAAATGCAACCTAATTACAGATATCTTGGAAGCAAGGAATAAAACAAAAGTGGCTGAATTCAGCAGTGATCTGAATGATGATGATCCTTAGTCTCGCAAATATAAAAAGAAAAAGGGTGTATTTTTTTCAGAAGAAACTGAGGCCGATGAAGCAAATGAAATTTACCTCTACCTCCCCGATTTAAGCCTACAATGGAAAAAGGATTGAGTCCCTCTCATGTGCCTCCTATCAATACTGAAGCAAATGGCAAATTACCTCCATTCAAACCTACAATAAAAACAGGATTGAATCCCTTTCAAGTGTCTCCTGTCAATAGTGGCAAACTTGTCAAATCTTTCCTGTACGTACTCTTTAAAGCAAAGTTTTATTCCTTTATGTTGATTATTCATTTTTCAGTTAAATTTGATGTCAAAAACAGGAGGAGGGAACACATATGAGTTAATGAAAAGGTGTTCATCCCGATAATAAGCAAAGGTCTCTATCTCAATATAGTTACCATGCCGAAAATGGAACAATCATTCAAGGATTTGAAAATGGACGACTTCCTGATCAGTGGGTGGAACAAAAGATATATTGTTGATTATTATTGAATATATACATACAAAAAGAAATAGAGGAGGCAAATATGAAATGGTTAAGGAGAGCAAATGAAAGGAAATTAATCGTTCTCAAAATATTTTTATTTATTTATACTTTCAACCAGTGTTGTTATTCTTTTGTTTTATCATAAAAAATTTTAGAGTGTCTTACATTTATGTTGTTATTCGATTAATTCCTTTGATGGATGATGTGTAAACAGTTAGTTATAAAAGAATGAAACTAGAGAGTTCTAGTAGCTCAATTTTGATTGTATCAATTTTTAGTTTGATTTCAACCTTTGAAATTTGTAGGAAAACAAATTTCATTGAAATCTATTCATGGAATTGTGTAGAGAAAATTGTTCATAAGTTTGATGGGTTCAAGTAAACAACTTCTGTTACCATTTTTTTGGAATTTTTATTTAAATTTTGAATTGAAAAATGAATATTTTCAAAATTATTGATTTTACGAAAAATTACTTATCAAAGAGTATTTATCCTGATATACCATGCTCGTAAACATTTCAATTAAGATCCAGAACACTAAGGAATTTTGGGTTCTAACAATCAAATGTCACTTTCTGATATGAAATGTAATTCATACAGGGTGTTGAAATATTGGGCAATACTTTTGCTAACATATGGTATAGGTAAAAAAATAACACTTGGTACTTATTCCCTTTCGAATATTCTATCAGCGAGATTTTTGTGATAACTTCATCAAGAAGTCTTTGTGATTCTCTATTCAAGTAGAAATAATGTCTAAAAGGGGCACACTACAAGAACAATGTATGTAAGAGAACTTGTGTTAGTTTTACCTTTACAATATGTTTCCAAAGTATTGCCCATTATTTACAAGACACCCTGTATAATCTGTATCCTCTGGATTCATTTTGAATATACAATGGATGTACATTGGACGACCACAGTGGATGTTATTTGATTATGTTCTGGACATCCATTTTACCAAATATAGACATACAATGGATGCCCAAAATACGCACAATGTACATCCATTGGACGTTATCTGGGCTTTAATTGTACGTCCAAAGTGATGTCCTGGATGTCCATTGAACGTCCATTGAATGTACATTGGACTAATTCTGGACATCCAGTGGATGTCTTGAACTTCCATATTCAACGTCCATTGTTCATCCATTGTAGGTACATGTGCTGTGTGGGTTATTCCACAAATTGTTTCGAACGTTTGAAGGTTCATCCTCAGTCGTGGTTAGAGCTACAATACAAGAAAAACCACAATAGTCACATATAGAACATATAACCAAACAAGAGGGGGGCCTGTAAGTGTTATACTTACATCAAAAAATTACATGTTGAAGTATCTTGATAGAAAGTCAAAAGTAAACAATACGAAGTCTTGACCTCAGTACCAACAACTAGAGTTATGGTAAGTAATCAAGACAAATAATTATAAATTCAACCAAAGTGATGTGAAAATTAACCCATATGTGACTATCATGGTTTTTCTTCTATTATAGCTCTAACGACGAGTGAGGATGAACCTTCAAAGGATCGAAACATGTATCATCATCATTAACAATTTTTCAGATAACCTGGGCCACATTAAACTTTTGGAGACGACTTCGTGCTTTTCTTTCGGATATTCACACCCACTCTACCTCTAGGATTTGGACGTTTACAGAAATTTTATATTCCATTGTTTTCCTCTTTCAATTGTTTCAATGTATTGCTAGCTGAAAAATTTACAAATAAATATATGCAACAAAAAAATATCTTCAATGAACCAGAAAAAAAATATACGAAAAAATCATAACCTACTTCGCTGCTTCGCGGTTCCCAAAATTTGCCGAAAAAAATTTGTTTGAATGTTTTTTATTGATTATGATTTTTCTCAATATTTTTTCCGATTTTCAACCGCTCTAATTTGTTATGAAATGGCATTATTCACTCTTCATTCAGAGGTGGGCGAGGGGTTAGATTACACCCTGTATATATGTATGGATGTATGTATAAATTATATAAGTGACAGAACCAGCCTCCTCAAACCAATTCCCACTGTGAAATTCGACAGATGGATCAATATATAAAAAATGGAACAATGCCATATCTGATGTAAGTTGTTTGACAATACTCAAAGTTGTAATCACACCGATGGAACCAAACATTCATTTTTAAAGAAAATAGAAATTAAAATGATAATTTCGTATTACCAATGAACCCTGCTTCTTCCAATAGAATTGAAAATATTTAAAACGAAATCAGTAACATTTTTAACAATTAACAAATCCCCGTTGTATCTTCTGTTATAAGGTAGAAATGCATCACCCTGTAGATTGTGCTATCCCTGAAATAGGTGAACTTGTTCGTCCTGGAGACCTATCTGTTGGAGTAGGTCCATAGAGAGGGTCACAAATGGTTTTGGTCCACACACGAAGGCGAACATATCCTTTATCGTATAGCCGGTGTCCTTGATGTGTTCTAGGATGGAATTTTCAATCAAGTCTTTGTTCACGTGTCCTGTCAGTCCCAGCCAGTTTTTATCCGGTTGCGAGAGGACGTGATCGATTCTCAAACTGGAACAAAATTCGAAGGATTACTTCGCAAAGAAGAGACTTCATATAAAAGAAGGGAAAATCACTGAATTCCACTACAATATTGAGTAATTTGAGTTGATTCATGAACTTTATCAGTCCACAGAATGTTTTTATAATATCTGCAAAAACGCTCTCAGCATTTTGTGGAAACAAATACAGTTTGAAATTGTAATTTTCAATGTGTTTTTTTTTAATTCAATAATTTGAGTTCGATGGAGTTCCCTTGATCACAGTTCAACTGTTACATGAACCACAAAAATATTCCAAGTTTATGACCGACGAAAAAATAAATAATAGTTTAAAAAAACTAAAAAACACGCTTTTATAGAAAACCAGACTAAAAAAATTTAAAATAAGAAAAAAAAGTATTATATTAAAAAAAAGCGTGGGGTGCATGGTATCGCCTCGGTGTGTAATGTACTATATAATTATTGATACCATGCACCCCACGCTTTTTTTAAATATAATAATAATGAGCCCTCGCTATTGCTGTGTAGTCGATTGCAAAAATAGTAGGTATAGTTATTCTAATCCCAATTGGAATGGCAATAAAAATAAGAATACTACGAGGAGTGTTCATATGCACTGCCCGGCAAATGGGAAATTTATATACTACCAGTGTTTTTACTTCCGAAGCGTTCCTGGTACAATCATAAAAAAGTTCGGTCGGGTGGAAGAGAATTCCTTCTCGAAACTTTTTATGTCGGTCCAATTGGGATTAGAAATACTATACTTGCAAATTTTATACATTTCTAATTGCATCACAAAAACTGCAGCAGAGAGATAAGTGTTCTGTTATTCCACGATATTTCAATCTCTAATTCCGGGGCGTGAGGTTTTCATTCGATAAATATTTGAGATGTTTTCCGTTTTCTGTTAGATCGTCTAGAAGTGTAAAAGTATTAACAAAGTTCCGTGGGACAGTGTTAGCCGGTGATGAAATGCAAATAGCGACTTGAACTGCGAGTTCGGAAACGCCTGGACGGTGTTGTAAACTGATCAATCAGCCTTATGAACAGAGGACAGAGATACTTTTGATGTCTTTCCGAATTGTCCATCATACACGGCATTCTAACAGGACAAAGTACCTCGCAGAGGATCATTAATTTGTGTTTTAATTTTCATGAACTGGTTTCGGTTTCGAAAGCAATTGGCCTTACATGTGAACTAATGATAAATTAAATGCAGTTCAAGTACTAAGAGTAAACTTCGTTACTTGTACTGTATAAGCAATACCCAATATTTCGTTGACAATTATATGTGTTAGAGAGTGTTGAACGAGTTTGTATTATTTAGGGACCGTTCAACGTTCTTACATCCTTGCAAGAGGGAAAGTGGGATCCCATATTCAGTAGTATTGCGTTGAATCTGATGTTATTTAGTGGTTTCCCGTCAGCTCAAAGCTAGCCAGGGTTATATGGATACTTTTTTTAATTTGTTGAACTTCTTGGCTCCCACACTTTTTCATGTTCTCAAGACCTTATGAACCTGCGACCCTTATTTAACTAACGAGTAAGCACATTACTTGCCCTACCTGAAAGTACACAGAAGTAGCATTACTTTATGATATTCAAAATATCATGTAGACAATGTCATAACTTCACATGGATGACCTGGCCATTTTAAAGCCGTCATCTTGAATTTTTCAATTTTTACAAAAAAACATTATATTCGATCCCAAAAACCCCCACATACCAATTTTGAATAGAATCGGACCATAATCACAAAATTCGGCTGCCATTTTAAAGCCGCCATTTCGAATTATTCAATTTTTACAAAAGAATCATAATATTCAACCCCGAAAACCTACACATACCAATTTTGAATAGAATCAGACCATAATCACAAACTTCGGCCGCCATTTTAAAGCCGCCATCTTGAATTTTTCAATTTATACAAAAAAATAATGACATTCGATCCCAAATACCTCCAAATACCAATTTTGAATAGAAGCAGACCATATTCACAAAACTCGGCCGCCATTTTCAAGCCGTCATCTCGAATTCTTCAATTTTCACAAAAGAACCATAATATTTGACCCCAAAAACCCCCACATACCAATTTTGAATAGAATCAGACCATGATCACAAAACTCGTCCACCATTTTGGAGCCGCCATTCTGAATTTTTCAATTTTGACAAAATAATCATAATATCCGACCCCAAAAACCCTTGGATACCAATTTTGAAGCGAATCGGACCATAATCACAAAACTCGTACGCCATATTGGAGCCGCCATTTTGTTTTTTCTCCACACAAAAATTTCTTAATGCATTGTCACCGGAATTGAGTACACGTGCCAAATTTCAAATCATTTGGACGTCCGAAAGTTGGTCAAAATCGCGCCCAAAGGAGTCGGTTACAAACAAACAAACAAACAAACAAACAAACAAACATACAAGTGAAGCTGATATAAAGCGTGTAAAAAGAGGAGGTTCTCTAGTTGACGCGTATATTTTTTTTATATATGACCACGTATAACTTTTTACAGAGTCATCCGATTGATCCAACGAGGGTATAAAAAAAAAATTTTCCTAAGTGAAAGAAAATGGGGGATGATTGTTGGTTCACCCTGTGAATCTTCTCTTCTTAACCGATTCTACCACGCATAACTTTGTACTGGGTTATCCGATTTGGATGATTATTTTTTTATTCGGTTTGGAGAAAAATGGGAGATGATTTATTGATTTGACACCTGTGAACCGATTCTGTAGTTCTGATGACACTACAACATAATGGAGGCCCGGAGTTAATTTGATGATGGAGACGGAAGACAGTCGGGGGATCTCCTCAACGGTTCAGAGCAGCTACCTCGTATTTGGGGTAACAAATATGTACATATATAATTACATAACCTGACTAACTGACTCACTGATCAACTGATATACGACCAAACCGCTGGATGTAAGAGCTAAAATTCTGATAGCATACTTTTTTGATAATTCATCCCTTAAGGGATGAAGAGGTGGGTGAGAAGGGGGTGAAACTAAAAGTACAGTTGGTTTTGAAATGAGAGTCATGGAAATCAGTATTTCGGCTCTTCTTCACAAATAAAGATAAATGTGTCTCAGGGTTTTTAAAAATTTAAACCCCAAAGGGGTGAAATGGGGGATAAAAGTTTGTAAGGGGTTCCGTTATTTTTCAAGTAAAATTTGTATTTTAGGTATTTATAAGGGAAGAAGAAATACATGTTTCAGTGTTTTTATGAATGCAACCCTAGGGAAGGGAAGGGTGAAAATTTGTATAAGATTTCCGTTAGTTCTGGAGTTAGAGTCATAAAAATGGGTATTTGAGGTCTTTGTTACAAATGAAGGAAGACCTGTTTCAGTATTTTTTGAAATTCCGTCCCTAAAGGGGAATTGAATTTGTTCAACGTGGACGAAGTCGCTGGTACCAGCTGATTATAGTATATAACAGTTGAAGCCACAAAATTTTTAAAAATAAATACTCTTCAACAAAAAATTAAAGCGACGAAAAAAGAAACTGAAAAGCAAAAAATAAATTAAATCTCTCTAGTCTCACTAACTGAGCTCCAAAACTGATATTAGTAACTAATTTTGAGTCGGTGCCAAACAAACAATCAACGAAGATCATTAAATCACTTTAAAGAAATGATCAAAACAAAATAACATAAAAATGCAACGTAAAATCTTCAGCGATTAACAATAACATTCCAAAAATGCGCTCTCCGCACGACCACTCGCAATGACGTGTGTGCATGCCCGTTCGGGTAGCTGAAATTGACTTCGAGAACGCTCGGCAATTTCCGACGAAGGGGGCGCCGCGCACCCGCTGCCTTCATTTTACGCTTTAGGTAATCAATTTTCTTGTACTTACATTAGTTTTGAAGCTTAATACTTAAGACTAAAAAGGTTAATTTGATTTTTTGCGTTTCAGTTTTTTTTACGTCGGTTTAATTTTTTGTTAAAAGTTTCTATTCCACTTCAAACCGCAATAAACTAGGAGCATAATAGTCAAAGTTGTCTGCGATATGAAGCTGAATATCCTCGGGGCTAGAAATATGTGGAACCTTCGACCAAAAGTTTGGAGAGATAATGGAATGATGAGGTCATTTTCAACGCTCTTGGTAGGGGCGTAATTTATGTGAAAATTTATGTTTATTTTAAAAACAAAATAACAGGATTCCGTTGAAAAATTTTCGTATGGATAGGGTATTATAATTTTGATTCAATATACAGGGTATATCTTCATGAGTTAACGCTATTTATATATAGAGAACTACAACTAGGATAATTCTGAAAATTTGTAGGGATGGTGTAGGAAACATTGAGAATCCAAATAAGATATTTCCTCATTGTGACTTTTCTGATTTCTCCGGGAGTGACGTCAACTTTGTTATTTAAATAGGACACCTTGTGTTTGTTAATTTTTTTCATTCTTCCCATGTTTCCGATTCAAATCAGGTATCATACTCTATTCGCTGTGTGCAAGACTGGGAATGCCCTCTAGTGACTCGATAGCTGAAGTTTTCCTGTTTTATTTCCAATACTCACTATGTAACAATTTAATTTTTTTTTTAATTTCCAAATAATCTACCACGATGTTACAATTTTGTGCTCACTACAAGTTCCAGATGAATCGAAGTTTTTTCTGTCGAAGAAAAAAGTAAGTAAATTTAAGAAATATGTGTATTGATACGATAGTTCACCGCATTTGGAGGTTATCCATGTAAAGTTATGACATTGTCTACATGATATTTTGAATATCATAAAGTAATGCTACTTCTGTGTACTTTTAGGTAGGGCAAGTAATGTGCTTGCTCGTTAGTTAAATAAGGCCGCAGATTCATAAGGTTTCGAAAACATAAAAAAGTGTGGGAGCCAAGTAGTTTAACAAATTAAAAAAGTACCCAAATAACCCTGACTAGCTTTGATCTGACGGGAAAACACTAAATAACGTCAGATTCAACGCAATACTACTGAATATGGGATCCCACTTTTACCCTTGCAAGGATGGAAGAACGTTGAACGGTCCCTAAATAATACAAACACGTTCAACACTCTCTCACACATATATTGCTTATACAGTACAAGTAACGAAGTTAACTCTTAGTACTTGAACTGCATTAAATTTATCATTAGTTCACATATAAGGCCAATTGCTTCCGTAACCGAAACCAGTTCGTGAAAATTAAAACATAAATCAATGATCCTCTGCGAGGTACTTTGTCCTGTAAGAATGCCGTGTATGATGGACAACTCGGAAAGACATCAAAAGTATCTCTGTCCTCTGTTCATAAGGCTGATTGATCAGTTTACAACATCGTCCAGGCGTTCCCGAACTCACAGTTTAAGTCGCTATTTGCATTTCATCACCGGCTAACACCGTCCCACGGAACTTTGTTGATACTTTTACTATCCACTTCTGAAACGGAAAACATCCCAAATATTTATCGAATGAAAACCTCACGTCCCGGAATTGGAGATTGAAATATCGTGGAATAACAGAACACTAATCTCTTTGCTGCAGTTTTTGTGATGCAATTAGAAATGTATAAAATTTGCACGTACCTACTATTTTTGCAATCGACTACACAGCAGTAGCGAAGGCTCATTGTTATTATATGTATGTTGCTACTATACTACCCAACCGTGACCGTGACCGTGACTACGTTAATAATAATGTTTATTCATCTGAAGTATGGTACAATATTTTAAAGTGATTTGTGAATAAACGGGGAGACCTCAGAAACTGAAAGTTTCCAGCTTGTGCTTGTGATTACCAGGATCATAACCTACTTCTGCCACCATGGGCGCTGTCATAGTTTCATCTATCCCCTCCAGCCTAATGCACACAGCGAATACCCAGAACAAACTGTTTTCCAGTTATTCGAAATTACATACTCCATTTTCATGTGAATTACAATGAGTGATATGCAGTGACTAAATCATGAATACTGGAGGTCACACCATTATCACATCCACTGCATAATTTACAGGGTGCGCAATAAAGTGGATCCAACAAGTGAATAAGAAACATTGAAAATCTCAATTATTTCAAATGGAAACTCCATTTTTTTTTCTCGTTATTCAATTCTATTATGAAAATGAGCTCCAGTCCAAATTCACTCCCCTATACCGAAAATCCATAAATTCCGAAATATTCCATAATATAACTTAATGGGCGAAATTTTCCAAAATATTTTCAATGGATTCTACAGCTTGTGAAGAGGCTGTTCAAGTTTTCTTTCTTTCTCTTGATTTTCTAAAACTAGAAAAACAATATTTAAAGTCGACAAAATTCAAATGACTTCTTTCTAGCGCCGTTGCAAAATGTTGTGACGTAACCACCCCATCAACCAATCCCACAGCTTTATTCGATTTTGCAACGTTGCCATATTTGCGAATCTCCGGCTGCGCCTCTATAACAAGAATAAATGATTGGCTTTTTCTTTATCAGAAATCGTGTTGATGGACCACAATGATTCATAATATCAGAAATAACAAGGTTTATGTGCACTGTAAAATCGACAATATATTGTTTCATGACAGATCGAATGTTTTTTACACCCTTCAAATTCGCCATCGTCGCTTGGCATTGCGAATAGTGTTCTACTTCTGATATTTATAGTTCAAGAAACTTGGCAACATTACCGTTCAACGTCACAATCAACCCGATTACGCCTATTGGCTGCTCGGTCGTTTACGTCACAAAGACGCCAATACTAGTAGCTTGAAAATTAACTGATTATTCAAAACGAATGGAAACTGCTATAATCAAAATTTGACTTTAAAATATTTTCTGGGTACATTTATATATGCGTTTTGTATTTTAAAGCATGTTTAAAGCGATAAAAATTTCTCGTGTACTCGGCAATTCTGCCAATTTCTCAGACAGCACGGAATATTCCTAGAATATTCTCTAAATATCCGAAAAAAGAAGAGTATATTCCGAATATACATGGAATACTCCTAGAATATTCACATGCCTCTAGCATATTCCAGGAATATTCCAATATGCATATTCCTGGAATATTCTCGGGAGAATGTACCACGAATATTCCCGTGAGAATATTCCTGTATGAATGTTCATAGAATATTCCTGTGTGAATATTCATGGAATAATCATGTATGAATATTCATAGAATAATCAAAATTGAATATTCTGTATTGTATATTCATGGAATATTCTCCCTTATTTCTATGGAATGAACACCAATAACCATTTTCGAGTTCAAAATATGGAAAAAGTATGAGAAAAAGTGCGAATAGATGTATTTGATTTGCAAACAGAGTTTTTGTTCAGACAAGCTGACAAAAATACACTACTATTCTGACCAAATTATAATTGGTCGAAAAATATCGAGGTGCACTTTCACGACCAATCAAAACTATTTCGCGCGCGACAGCGTCTGTCGTTCATCCGGTAGGCGTAGCTTCACACGATGGCAGAGCTGTAAAGTTGAATGTATTTTAAATTGACATTTGACATCTCTGTTTTTTTACTGGTATGGGTACTTTTGCATATTCGTATGTGAAACTACTGTGTTTGGAATTGTTTAACAAATATTCTTAATAATCACCACAGTGTGGTAAGTACACTTTTATGTTACCATTCATTTCATTCCATAAAAATTTCATTTGTATATCACTGATTATTTCATTTTCAAGGCGTTTTCTACAAAATGCTCAAAAGAAAAAGAAGCAGTGCTTGGTATAAGGAAGTACACCAGGAAACTGAAAATATTCTTAATACAATTTTCACACAAACTCCGTTACAGCATGCAAAAGGACAGTTGAGTAATCAAGTTGAAAGTATTAGTGACAGAATGGATTCAAGTTTTTCTGATTCAGATAGCAGTAGTTCGAACTTGCAATTCTTGTTTTCCAGAGATATCCCTGTAGTGACAGAAGAAACAAGTTAATAAAATATGTGTTATCATTATAACTATATAGAAATAGACCTGTTCAAGTTCATGTTGTTTCATTTCATTGTAGGAAAGGGGTGCGCAGACTGCGGAAATCAAATGTTTTTTTTTCTGAGTGCAACCTGCAATTCCAATCCACAAATACACTGAGGAAAACAATTACGTATTGCAATACTACATAATTTTTGAAATGAAGTTTTGTTTCTTGGCGAATGTAAGCAAAAACATTGCTTGAATTGTCAGGCATAATTGAAGAAGTTCATATTATCGATGTTAAAGTGCGATTAAAGATTTTATATTTGAGGATACTTAGGTGGGAAAACAGTTGTATTTTTCTTTATTTTCTCAATTTCTGAAATTTCAGGGAATGGTTATTTTGTTCTGAAAACCCTTCAGGATATTTAGGGAATATTACTATCATATTCCTGAATTACTTTGAATATTCTCTGAATATTCATGGAATATTCTAGGATTATCCTTTCTGGAATATTGTAGGTATATTCTGGCTATACAAGGAATATTCCCAGAGGATATTCCAGGAGTATACTTTCTGGAATATGCATGGAATATTCTGGGAATATTCTGGATATTCCGGGAATATTCCTCATGGAATATTCAAGGAATATCTAAAATTTTCCCACCAGCACATTCTAGGAATGTTCCAAAAAAGATAAGTATATCCCTGGCACATTTAAGAATATTCCAATATCCCAAAAATAATATTCTATGAATATTCATGGAATATCCAGTGTTGTCTGGAAAACTGCCAAAATTTTTATTTTTCTAGTAAGTTGAGCATATCTACTGAAAACTGAATTGAAGTTGTTCACGGTCAGATTAATCATCAATTCTTTCGTATAATATTCATGGCGACTGAAATCACAAGAACATGTGACACTTCTGCCACAAGATATCCAGGAAAACCAAAACCATCTCTAGACATCATCAAAAGATTAATATTCAACTTTACGAACTATGGATCCTCCAAGATAAAAATTATTAAAACTAAAACGGTGATGGACAACGAAGAAAATGAAATAACAGTGCTTGGGTACATCGCAGCTTTTCCAAAAGCATCGTTGAAGGAAGGTTCACGAGATATGGCATTAAATAAAATGTCCATGAAGAGAATATTGGCAAACCACAAACGGCATCCTTATTTTCATGATTTAGTTCATGCCCTGAAGCTATCCATCTATGAGGGTAAACTTTGCGGAGTCCATCTTCATGAAGAATGACGAAATTTACCAACTTGTGACTAACATTATATGGAATGACGAAGCAAAATTTACCGAATATGGAATATTCAACAGGCGAAACTCTCACTAATGGAGCGAAAGAAATTCACATTATGTTCGGGGACATCAATTTAAAGACCTTTGGAATTTTAATGTTTATTGTGCTGTTAGGAAAAATGCTATGATGATGCTCTACTTTTATGATGGAAATTTAAATGGTGAGCTGAAGTATCTGTATAAGTATAATAATCTGAATAATATGATAGGTAAATAATATTTGGAAATAGTACCAGAGAGCTATGTGTATTCATAGCATGTAGAAAAACGGAGAAAAGATCTAGAGGGTTTTATTTTCAGGTGAAATAACATGATCATTGATTTTTCAAAATAAAATATTATTATAATGATCCTGAAAAAACTTGAGGAAAAATAATCAACCTCAAATTCACTACAATATATTTTTCTTTCCATTCCATACATACAGCCGTTCTTGTCGAAAACTCAAGTAATGAATTTCTGATCATGTCGCAAGTTATATCCTGAATTGACTATTATCCTCTCCGAATGGTTATTATTTGGAAATAGCCTTTGACGGTATACTTCCTGCTTTAGGCAGCCTCATGAAAATTGAAAAGGCTCAGATCCGGAGCCCTAGAGTTCCATGAAGATCCAAATATCTGTCGAATACTTTTCCGTCGAAAAAAATATCTAGATATTGTCTCTATCATCTTTCGTACTGTGGCATGGTAGCAGCTGATGTGAGCTTTGGTGTTTCTATCGATTCTGAGTAATATTAACTCTTTTCTTTACGATCTAAAGTAATAATTAAGGCAACTTCTCTCTTGTTGGGTCGATAATTTGATAATTTTTTATGACCACTCTGTACATGTTATCCCAAGTTTCGATAGACTATTAGATTATATACATATATATATATATATATATATATATATATATATTAGGGTGTGCCAAAAAACGACGATATTTTTTTTTTTTTGCTCTCAGTCCAAAATATCTCAGAAGATGTCCCAACAAAGCTCCTGTTAAAAGCGGAGCACAAAATTCCAATTCTAAGAGGTCCTCCATCGAACTTGAAGTTTTTCCGTTTAAATAACATGGGAAACAGGATTTTTTATTAGTTTTCTGTCCTGCAAACTGTGAGGAAATCATTTGAAAAAAAAACGAATGAATGGGCCTTGTTCATTATTAAATTCGGTACAAAAAATTCTATTGAGTCGAATTTCTATGTTCAATATTTGATTTGTTATATAGCTTTAAAATTTAAATTTCTGGTTTTTTGCATTTTTTAGCTAAACTGTAAGAGTTAGACAGAAATGTTAAATGACAAATTTCCCGTAAATTTTTTTATATCATCAATAACAACAAAGTTACAGGCCCATGTATATTTATTTTTTCAAATTTTTGCTTTTACGAACTGAAATATCGATAATTAAACAAAAAATTTGGTGCAAATTTGTTAACACATCAAACTTGCAACAAAATTAGGTGAGTATGATGTTTCGTAGTATCAAACCATAAAATTTACAGACTGAGTCAGTCATATTTTTATGATTTTTCAACTATTTTATAAAATATATTGATAAAGGATATTAAATATGGTTAAAATATAAAAACCTTAGTCAATTTACGGCAAAATTTACCTTTATAAATTTTTTATTTAACCTGTGGCTAAAAAATGTTAACAATATTATTGTTAATTTTACGATTATTCCTTGCATTAATGTTAAATAGATACAAATGAAAACATTATCGAAATAAATATCGAAATTACAGAATAAAAACGTATCAATTAATTACAAACTATTAGAAATTAATCTGAGAATCACTTACTTGCTTCAGTAGTAAGGGTAGAAATCAGAAAATTTTTTTTTAATAACCAATCAAATGATAATTATTTAGTTTTAAACGCATGAAAATATTTTCTTTTTATTTCTTATAGTAAGCAGTTACAAGTGTATTTTTGTTTAAGTTAGGAAGTCTTTTACGATGCTCCTCGACCACTTGCAGTAAATATTGCTTCTGTTCCTCACTTCGTGTCAAACAAACATTGTACTCCTGGATCAATGCAACGCCTCTTTCAGCGAGATCATTAACAACTTTTAAGTTTGACAGGACAAATTTGCATTGTTGATAATTTTGTTCGAAAGTCCAGATCCCTGGATCCTTGTCCATAAAATCATGCTCCAGTTGAAACTGTTCAAATAAAAATAACGACGGCTGGCTCGCGAAATCGCTGATGTTCATCGATAATAATAAGCTTATATCTGTGACAGTAAACTTTTTGAAGTTCGATTGATCACTTTCAAATAAGCAATCAAGAGAATAACTGAAATTCTTCTCAAGTCATTTTTGTGCAGGAGATTTTTTTCTAGCTTTGTAAACTTGCGTTTTTTGCCAGTCTTTGTACAATGGAGTGATGTGAATTGTTTACACGGAGCAAAAATGTATGCCATACTTTAACAACTTCACAAAGAACGAATGTGGAACTCTCGCGAATTCCAAGCTTTTTTGTTCGACGTATATAAAAAAAAACAAAGATAAAACATCGCGCTTCACAGGTAATTTTGAACTATCTAAATTTTTTGACTCAAAGCCAACTAAATTCATGTGGTTCCGTTGGTTTGTTTTTTCAGACATTGTTTTTTTCTATCAAAAAGATACACGCGTTGCTGTTGTGGCAATAACTACCTAAAGACTAACCTAAAAACCGAACCAATTAAATCAAAAGACAATAGAATCTACTAATTGAATCAATCAAGCGGTAAGTGATCAATGGCGCGGATATCGATAAATGTACAGAGGGCGCTGAAAGCAAGTTCTCAAAAAAAATTTAATTCAAATCTTCAATAGTCCAATAAGCTTAATTTTATTAAAAATTTTCAATCAGAACAAATCATTTTCAGAATATTGAAATAGTGAGTAAAATATCAATTGAAGTGTAAAAATAAAAGTTTTTTCACATTTCAAGCTGATATTAAAAATTATTGAACTAAAAATAACTGCAATTATATTGTGAATTGTATTTGCTTTTGATATCTTAATGATATTGTTATGTATTGTTCGAAATGGACTCTATATTATAATTTTTATTATTATCATTAGTTTGAATAGTATTTATTTCATTAAATAATGCTGCTTGTTTGCAAAAGTAATTTCTATATATTTTGTTTAATTTTTATTGTTGCTATGGCAACCGCCATCCACTTTAAGGCACTGCGCAAGGTTGCCGGTTTGAACAATTAATCCAAAATTGATTTGTTGAAAATATAAACAGGATGTTCATAAAATCTTTCTATCAATATTCAATCGAGAATGTTTCCCTTTTTAATCCAAAATATAATGAAAAGAAATAGAAAATAATCTTGGCCTTAACATATATTTTATGTCCTTTATCAATATATTTCATAAAATAGTTGAAAAATCATAAAAATATGACTGACTCAGTCTGTAAATTTTATGGTTTGATACTACGAAACAACTTACTCACCTAATTTTGTTGCAAGTTTGATGTGTTAACAAATTTGCACCAAATTTTTTGTTTAATTATCGATATTTCAGTTCGTAAAAGCAAAAATTTGAAAAAATAAATATACATGAGCCTGTAACTTTGTTGTTATTGATGATATAAAAAAATTGACGGGAACTTTTTTAAAGAATATCAAAAGTACTACAAATTTGTCTAATTTGTCTAACTCTTACAGTTTAGCTAAAAAATGCAAAAAACCGGAAATTTAAATTTTAAAGCTATATAACAAATCAAATATTGAAGATAGAAATTCGACTCAATAGAATTTTTTGTACCAAATTTAATAATAAACAAGGTCCATTCATTCGTTTTTTTTTTAAATAATTCCATCACAGTTTGCAGGACAAAAAACTAATGAAAAATCATGTTTCCCATGTTATTTAAACGGAAAAACTTTAAGTTCGATGGAGGACCTCTTAGAATTGGAATTTTGAGCTCCGCTTTTAACAGGAGCTTTGTTGGGACATCTTTTAAGATATTTTGGACTGAGAGCAAAAAAAAAAAATATCGTCGTTTTTTGGCACACCCTAATATATATATATATATATATATATATATATATATATATATATATATATATATATATATATATATATATATATATATATATATATATATATATATATATATATATATACATATATATATATATATATAAATATATATATATATATATATATATATATAGGAAAGTATCTCGACCGGCTTATTATTATAGAATGAGTATCTATCGATGATTAGGTCTTGAAGATGGTAGACTCTTTTTTGCTACCCGAGCTTTCGCAAATCTTTATTTGGTTTTTCGAGGGCTACAAAGTAAAAATATGGACATTGGAATATTTAAATAATAATAGTATACATACTGTGCAATTTGAGATTTTATTTGGTCATCAAAGCTTAGGAAGATATTATATAATCAGGAATGTATGAAGGAAAACTTAAAAACTATTGTGACATGAAAATTTGATGAGTGACAATCATTTATTATGGATGTCAAAGAAAATAGATATATACAGAGGTGAATTAATTCAGGTATTTTCAAATGGAAAATGGTTCCTTTGGTAAAAGAAGGTACAAGTAAATTTTACTCAAGTAATCAATATCAGTTTTTTTATTTATATTGTCACATTGTGATTTTATTTCAGCCATTTCTAAAAAGTCTTTTATTCATGATGTGATCGTTATCCATGACATGTTTCGTTAAGGAACAGGAGTTTTCTTTTAAATTTCTACAATTGCTTTTATGTAATGCTATTCGTGATTTCAATCAATTTTTTGTTTGGCCCAAATATTTTATATTACAATGTGAACAAGAAATTTCATAAACCACGTTGGACTTTTCGGTGATATGATCTTTTTGTTTCAATTTGGTATACTAGTTTTCCAATGGTTTTATTTTATTTTGTGCAATTTTCAAGTGTTTTCCATGTTTGAATACATTTATAATTTTAGTAGAAAGTTCAGGAATGTAAGGTATCAACGAATATGTTATATTATGTAAATGTTCATTTTGGTGGGCTTCTGTTTGAATAACATCAGAAGTAGTATTATATAATAATTTATTCAAAAGATTTGGAGGATATGAATTATTGGAGAGTATTCCATATAATTATTTTATATTTTTCTCTCTTAATGTTGGATGTGATATTTTCTCCATTCTATGTTCACGACATATGATACTAGATTGAATTAAATATTTTTTGGGTGACTTGAAAGGTAGTTCATGTATCTTCCTGAACTAGTGCGTTTTAAGTACCAATCCAGTATTATAGTATTATCTGATGTTCTCATTGAAAGAGTATCTAAGAAGGGTACAGAGCTATTATGTTTTTTCTCAACCGTAAATTGTATGAAAGGATTATAGCTATTGAAAATAGACTGAATTTTATTTACATGATCTGTTGGTACTGCACATATAATGCCATCAACATGTTTTTTGAGAAAAGGCAGTTTAAATTGTAATTTTGGAATACTTGCATCTAACAAATCATCCATTACATACTGTGCTAGAATGGGTGATAGGGTAGGTCCCATTGGAGTTGTACCAAAAATGAATTCTATAAGTATTATGAAAATAGATTTTGTTAATTTAGTATGGATACTTATATCTACCCAATGTTTATCAATACTAGATTTGATAAAATTTAGTGGAATGTTATTAAAAAGTGAAACTACATCTAGACATCTGTGACAAAATTTAGGTACTTTTTGATGTATAAAGTTGAAAATTAAATTTTAAAATTAATTGTCAATATTATAGAAAATAGTTAAGATATTTTCATAGAATTTATAGAATTCTTTTCTGATATATTTTTTTTTGTGTTTGATAATACATATTATAAACAAATACATGGAACTCCAATGGGAGCTACTCTATCACCCATTCTAGCACAGTATGTAATGGACTATTCCAAAATTACAATTCAAACTGCCTTTTCTCAAAAAATATGTTGATGACATTATATGAGCAGTACCAACAGATCATATAAATAAAATTCAGTCTATTTTCAATAGCTATAATCCTTTCATACAATTTACGGTTGAGAAAGAACATAATAGCTCTGTACCCTTCTCAGATACTCTTTCAATGAGAACATCAGATAATACTATAATACTGGATTGGTACTTAAAACCTACTAGTTCAGGAAGATACATGAACTACCTTTCAAGTCACCCCAAAAAATTGAAATTCAATTTAGTATTATGTCTTAAACATAGAATTGAGAAAAATATAAAATTATTGTATGAAATACTCTACAATAATTCATATCCTTCATATTTTTTGAAAAAGTTATTATATAATACTAGTTCTGATGTCATTCAAACAGAATCCCATCAAAATGAACATTTAGATAATATAACATATTCGTCGATACCTTACATTCCTGAACTTTCTACTAAAATTATGAATGTATTCAAACATGGAAAAAACTTGAAAATTGCAAAAAATAATATAAAACCATTAGAAAACTTGTATACCAAATTGAAACAAAAAAGTCATATCACCGAAAAGTCCAACGTGGTTCATGAAATTCCTTGTTCAAATTGTAATAAAAAATATTTGGGCCACACAAAAAATTGTTTGAAATCACGAATAGCATTACTTAAAAGCAATTCTAGAACTTTAAGAGAAAACTATTCTTCCTTAATGAAACATGTCATGGATAACGATTACATCATGAATTATGATTGTGATAAAATCTTACATGTTGAAATAAATTTGAATAACAGACTTTTTTTAGAACTGGCTGACATAAAATTACGATCTGACAATATGAATAAAAAAACTGATATTGATAACTTAAGTAAAGTTTACTCGTACCTTCTTTTGCCAAAAAAACAGTCTTCATTTGAGAATACCTGAATTAATACACCTCTGTTTTATTTGACATTCTTATTAAATGATTGTCAGTCATTGAATTTTCATGTCACAACATTTTTTAAGTTTTCCTTCATACATTTCTGAATATATATTATATTCCTAAGCTTTGATGTCCAAAGAAAATCTGAAATTGCACAGTATGTATACTTTTATTATTTAAATATTTTTACTTTGTAGCCCTCGAAAAAGCTAATAAAAATTTGCCGAAACTCGGGTAGCAAAAAAGAGTGTAATTTCTTCAAGACCGGATCCCCGATAGATATTCATTCTATATATATATATATATATATATATATATATATCTTGTAAAGTTTTGATGAATTGAAAAATATAAATTGTTTTTATTTTGCCCCACGTTTCGGGCGACTCTTGTTATGTTTTGATGAATTGTATAAATATAAATTGTTTTTTATATATTGATATTGCTAAAGATGTTTGGTATTCTTTGAGAGCCAAATTTGATATGATGTAAATAGATATTTCTGACCCTGTAATAATAATTGTCAGCGAACGTCACTGTTCTCTCGTCACGCTACCAACAATTATTATTTTCTTCGCCACGGCTAACAACAGTTGGTACGCCCTTGTCTCATATAGTCGGTTCAAAAGGAATTTGGCCACTGGTGGCTAACTTCAGTTTATTGAATGATCTTAATTATGTTAGTTGATCATTGTGAGAAAATAAACAAACCAAATATCAAAAACAATTATCTCCTTTATTCAGGAAGACTTAAAAATACCTGGCCTACGAGAAATAACTTATGCTAGAGTGAATCAAACAATTATTCACGGATAATCATAAATTGCATATCATGGATAAATAAACAGAACCTCACTTTTTCTGTGACTATAATTTTCTGTTATTGTTCATAAAAAGTGATATAGAGTTCATCGAATGTGAAAAATGTTATTTGTGAAATAGTTCAGGACCGAGAAAGCACTATTAAAGGTTTCATACCTAGTTGGAACTGTTGGTGTTCACAACTATACCATAAAAACAGGAAGTCTCCTCTCTCCAGCCTTCGTTAGGACTGCAAAACTATGTGTCAGGAACGTATCGATGCGGGCGGGACTCAGCTTTTGGAATCGTGGATATACGATATCATCAAGGTAATCTTGTTCTGTTTAGCTAATGATGGAATTATTCCATTTTCTTCTAGTGAAATTTTGTGCGTGCTTCCACTTTGTAAAATATTTTCGATCTCCTCGAAGCTTTGTTTTCTCGTCGCTTCGCAACATCTTGCCATTGTTGTTGTTCCATTTGAAATTTCGAATTCGCGTACCAAATTGTCACTTTGTACTGTTTATATTAATGTTGCACAATTTATACACACAATTAAATTCCCATTCTTATCATTAATTACAAGTTTGAATAATAATTGCTTATGATACCCTCTCTTTGCCATTCTCTCACAATTTCCAACTTTTCATTTGATCATCTCTTCTCTGATTGGCTATCTTTCATAAAGACGTTTGCTGTTCTCTCATTGGCTACTTTTAGTTTGCTACAATTTCATGTACAGAGTGTTTCAAGTTTATAAATGTGTTGATTACTTTTTATTCATGATAATTTTGTAAATCTTGACTTTTAGTTGTCTTTTGAGCAATTATGAGTTATGATAAATTTGACAGTGTATATAATTGACTGTTTTATAGTACTTTGACATTTTTATTTATCCATATCATACCTAGGCTCATAAATTACATTGAATTTTGAAAATTATTTACAAGCAAACTCTTGAAATTGATAATTATTTATTATTTATTCTTTTTGTGGCTTTTTAGTCTTTTAAAATTTACAACTGGCATAACATAACATAAATATATATATATTTATATATATATACTTTTTGGAACGGAAGGAATTTTGACTGCTTGGTAGATGGCGCGGGGAAGCACATCAACTTAAAAACTTCAAACAGTATGGGGGCTCAAGTGGCACATCGTTGAAAACATTTTCCAATTCTTCTTTCAACCATCTAATTTTTATTTATTCACAAAATGCATCTTCGAAAGGGCGTGCACGAATCATGATAATGTTTAAAATCAAAAGAAATACTGGTAGGAGAAACTCTCCACTGAATACAAGATGAAACTCTCTACTGAATACAAGCACGATGATTCATTTTCAATATGAAGTATACTGCTGCATTATCAGTTTATCAAATCCAATAAATGGTACCCGTTATGATTATGGTCATTAAAAATAAATGAATAAGATATTATTTGGGTCGGAAATTGGATGATTGTATGGATTCAAAATATGTACCTTATTAAGCTTCGAAACGAATTCGAAAATGAAAAAATATTTAAGTCTATTGACCGTATTTCGTGTTACTCATCCCAATTGTGATTCCGTAGAACAACCATGGTTGAAAGTAAAATTGAATTACCTTTTCAACGATGTGCAACTCGACCTCTATGCCTTTCGAAATTTTCGAGTTGATGTGCCGCCAGGGTCCTCTCTCGAATACTTGTGATATATCATCACTCAAAAAGTAGGATCAGTAGTATCATTCAATTTTTTTTCTGTCTCATTGTTTTATATCAAACCGTTCAAAAGTTATCGAGGTAATGGAACCATTCAGATTCGCACTTATACTTGACATTTCAAATGCATACTGTGAAAAAACATATTATTGGAATTCGAAGAAAATCAAATGATTGAAAAGAGAATTATTTTTCCATCGATATGACACTTGAACCCCAATTTGAAAGTTTCCCTCTCGCGCCATCTATCGAGCAATCACAATGTCTTTCATTTCAAAAAGTTGTATCATGCAAATATACATTATTCCATCTCAGTTTTCCTAGGCAAATATGTCTCAGTGTTCCAGTCAAAGGAGGTCGAGAATCAACATTTCTCTGCTTGGACAGCAAAGCACCATTGCACCAAATCGGTGTTCGAGTACAGAAACGCAAAAACAAGGAAGGTTAGCGTCCTATGTGTCCCAAGATACTCATGTATTCCTGAGAAAAAAGATGCAAACTGGCTTCAATATATCGGTCGGTCTTCTTGAAGAACAACCCCACCTTCACGTGGTTTGCGGTGAACGGACCGCGACAGCACGGCAAATAAAACGGTTTGTAGACATTGGAATAGGCGACCACGACTCGAAAAACCAGGCTCTGGCAAACAGATCTGAATCCAAGCTGTGAGCACCATGGCGATGGATGTATGGCAAAGTGTTCTTCAAAGAAACGGTACCGCAACGAAGCCCCGTGAGGCGACAACGCCTGGCCTTCTTGGTTGATTATGTTCCTTCCAGGGTACTGGAGAGGATGCTATACTGAAGAATCGGAAGGGAACTTTTTCGGGTACTGAACAAACGATAAGGATCATCCAGATGAACCTCCAGTACTGTGAGGTAGCATGGTAGATCAAAAGATCTAGGAGGGGCAAGTGGAAAGCTATTGTGTAGCAGATCAATTGAGACCTCACGGACCTGTATTATCAACAGTGCCAATGGACCGAAAGGCCCAAGTGTCTTCAGAGGCCCCGGCCAGACGAGCCCACAGGTGGAGTTTTAGTGGGTACATCTGAGGCGAGAGGACTCTGGGATTCCCCTATTACCAAGGGGTGTTCAAAAAGGATTTTTTTCACCAAACTCAAAAAATTTAAGGGACTCCAATTAGACCATTTTTGGGATTCTTACATGTGGAGATAGTTAAAGAAGAAATCATGTAATTGGGCTTCCAACGGGACACAATCACCTAAACAGGCACATGTAATTTATTGGGATCTTATATGCTCCCTTTTGGAGATCGTGCCTGGAAGATGACCAGACATCATCATACATCCTCACTGAGTACACCGTTCTATAGAATCCCATTTATTCTAAAAATAAATAGAAGAAGATATCAATGAAAAGAAATCAAAATATATATGATGAAACTTGCGGAGTTGTGAGATTGGGATTTTTCACTTTTATGAGGGTATTAGTAAACATTATTCACTCAGTAATGAACATTTGTCACATTCTTGATAAAAAAATAATATTTTCTCTAGAAATTTTTTATATATAATTTCAATCTTCATTGGTAGGAATGATAGAATTAAATATGTTTGTTTCGCCATAATTATGTATGATTTCTCTGACCGATTATCCTATTCAGTGCACTTCGTTTTATTAACCGAGGAAACTAAAAAGGAAGAGGTTCTCTAGTCGACGCGTATATTTTTTTTTTATTTATGACCACGCATAACTTTTTACTGAGACGTCCGATTGCGATATTTTCAGTGGATAGGGTGTACTTCGAAGTTGGTCCCATTTGGATTTGAGGGTAGCAAAATGTAGGATATTGATCACTCCCCCTCTGAATTCTGGTCTGTTAACCGATTCTATCTGGCATAACTTCGTACTGGGTTCTTCGATTTGGATGATTTTTTTTATTAGATAGGATATACCTCATAGTTGATCATATTTGGATTTCAAATGGAATTATCCACCCTTACGGGTAGGAAAATAGGGGATAATTGATTTATCACTTGTGAACATTGGCACACATATGTAGTTGACAATGACAGATCGCTATTGTCATTATTTTTGTTCTCCTACATCCGTCAAAATCAGTATATTCTATGAGAGTATGGAATGATAAACAAAGTTATGAAATGAACTAACCAGAACAACAAAAATAATTTATATTACAACAAATAGTAAAAGTAGATAATCATATTATTTAACTGGTAATAGTTGAAGTAAGGTGGTTAAGTAAGTATTTTGGAAGTGATCAAAAAAGAAGTAGGTAGTCATTAGTAGATTTCAAACACAAAAAATTGAAAAATAAAAACTTTTTAACCAAAAATCAAACCGACGAAATACGGAAATGAAAAGTAAAAAATAAAATTAACCCTCTTAGTCTCAATAACTAAGCTCCTAAACTTATGTAAGTAACTGATTTTGAGTCGGCGCCAAACGAACAATCAACGGAGATCATCAAATTACAAAAAAAAAAAATATCAGAATATCACCGCGCAACTCGATGTCATCATTTTACGCCTTACCTAATTCATTTGCTTGTTTGTTTGGCGCCGACGCAAAATTAGTTACTTATATTAGTTTAGGAGCTTAGTTATTTTTTACTTTTCATTTCCGTATTTCGTCGGTTTAATTTTTTGTTAAAAAGTTTTTTGCAATCGGGTTTTCTGCCTAGTTTAGCGAGTATGATATAATGTTCATAATCTTTCTTTTTGTTCGTCAATGAGTTATAGAAGTAGTGTATGATAATTTCATCAATTTTTGAGAAATATTTCGAACTGACTGTATGGGAAAATTGAAGAATTTGATAGTTGGGGTTGTGAACACAAAACTCACCGTTGGTCGTTCGACTCCAAATTGTCTAGCTGACTCCTAAAAGGTATGTCGTGTTGCGTTTTGTTGAAAAACAGCATCCTCACGAACTGACTGAAAAAACAAATAGAAATTGTTACATAGTACCGGTTGGATGGAGAGATACTGAGTATCACCGGATTATATTGAAAACAAATTTGTATGTTCGCACTGTCAAAAAGTGAATATCAAGGCTGGACTGGAATTAAGTGAATAATACTTCCTTCGGAGCCGAAAATTCTGATCCTAATTGATAACTACTTATGTTTGACTATATTTTGACCAAGAGAAAAATCTGATCATAATTATTATATATTTTTGTAGGACATTTATTTGTTAATTTCGAAAAGTTTTTGCTTTATAGCTTAACATTGTTAAGATCAGGTGACATCAAATCGTTTGACTACAAATACAAAATACTGATTACATTATTTGCAGCAGTATATCCCAAAACAATATTTTTTTAATTGATAAAATATTATGGTTCCCAATATTAATAGTGATAAACAAACTTCCAAATACGCAACAAGTGGCAAAAAAGTTGTACATTTCTCATGAGAATTGTATGTTTTTGATAACAAATTATTCATAAACATATAATTTTAGATGTTCAAAATCAAAATTATGTATCTACTGATGGTTATTAAACTTTGAGCCACATCTATGTTCATTGATTCCTTGTTGCATATCTACGTCCATTCATCTAAAACCCTTTTGGTCACTCCGTCCTCAATCAATTTAGGGACTCAAAAATTCTATTGATCATTTCTATAAATTTATTCATGCATTCCATATTGTCACTTTTATACGCCAATCAATAGAGATTTTCTGCTCTATTCTGTGACAGAAATACTACTAGGAATCCGACTGTGCCATCATACGAAAGACGGTCCGTAGTTATATCCTGTTATATTTCCTACTCCCAACTGTCATTGCTGAATTTATTATAAACATTCGAAAGCATTTTTTAAATTTTTTATCGTTTTTGACTCGTAACTTGACAACAAATAAAGTAATGTCGATACTCTCAATGGACGAATTATAGAGAATCTAAATTCAAAGGAAATAAATTTCAGTACAACTCGATCGGATTATTAGTAACGGAGAAAAACAAAAAAAAATCATAACTCCGCCACTTTTTGAGTTGTAGTGCAAACTTTCCACGACATAGTAATGATCAATATGTTCTTTATGTGTGGAAAACTCAGGCGCACTCGATCATTAGCTTTGGCATAATTGCATTCTGAATTTTTTAATGCACTTCAGACCTGGATTTGTCATAGGTGGCCCGATTCCAATTTTCCAAAAATATTTCGAGAGTAGAAGTATAGTACTGCACAATGTATATTCTCATTTTGCGTTAAAATGCTGCTAAACAGGTAAATAATACTCGCGAACATGACCGAGAATGGGTGAGTGCGTGAAATCGGCTGAGTAGTGGGGGTAGAGCAGCAGTCACGGGTAGCGTATGTATAGTCATCCCAGATCAATGAGTAATACTACTTTAACAGTTACGATATACATCTTCAATTCACCGCAGAGGTAGAAGAGAATCACAACATCCCGTTCCTCGACATGATAGTGCATAGAGACAACGACAATGTACTTCGTACGAAATGGTACAGAAAATCAATCTGTTCTAATAGATTTCTCAATTTCCACTCGTACCACCACCACAGCATGAAAAATAATTTAATCCTAGCCCTGAAAAGCAGTGTAGTAAACCTAACACATCCTAATTATAGAAACTAATGTCTGAATGAACTCAAAAAAATCTTAAAATAAAACTCTTATTCTCTCAAAATCATAAATAAATTTCTATTCAACACAGGTCACAACATTGAATCCCGTCAGGACTCAAACAACTCGAATAATGCAAGTAACAGCAATACTTTGAATAATAATAATAACAATAATAACAACAACAATATTGGAGATGCCCGAGTAGCAATTTCCTACAAATATCGAACCCTTCCAAATATACAAGAATCAACACCAAAGCTCACTAACATTTTCAAATCAGATACTTTGCGTATAGCAAAAAAGAACGTAAAACTAGTAGCCACTCTTTATACCAAAACGAAAACACCTCTTTCTAAATAAGAACAAACCAATGTGATTTACAAATGACCATGTTTGAATTGTGAGAAGGTCTACATTGGCCAGACTGGCCAAAACCTTCCAGGAAGCATTACAACACATAAGAGTGACTGCAATATTAAAAAAAACAGCTGTGCCCTTGTTGAACACAGCATTAACGAAAATCATTTCATTAATTATAATAACCCAACAGTTTCAGCAGTGGAAAACAACTATCTCGAAAGAAATTTCTTGGAAATGGTTTACATCAATAAGGAACAGCATGACTAAGAGGTCCGATATAACAAATTTAAGTATTATCTACAATTATATCCTTAAACTAGAACCAAACAGTATTTCCGTGTCGAATTCATCATCGATTCACCCGTCATAGATATTTAAGTTGTCGTTCTGTGAACAAAACACATGGATCAGTGCACACAAGAAATTGAGATGACAACTGATTGAACAGATGAAGTTGACATCGACAATTTCTAGTTTCCGACTTCCCTTCAGTTCTGTGATCACACTGAACCATGTGTGACTGTTCAACAAGAAGAAATTGTTTAAACTAAGTGAATTATGTATATGTATATGAACAAATTCGTAGTAGTTCAGTTTTTTACAATCAATATTGTGTGTGTGTTGTTTTTGTATTTTCGCCAATGTTTTTCAATGTATCCAACATTCCAGTACCAAAAAAAAAACAATCTTTTTGTTTTTTTTTCCTTGATTTTAAGGAATGACTTTTTTTTATCAAACCTCAATTAGTAAGTCGATTTTATCATATTTTTGGTGTTATTGTAACACCAATAATGTTTTCAGATGTCTTGAAAAAGAAAATAAAATTTTCGAAAGCTCGACAAGTTAAACAAGAGTTTTACTTTATCAGGCCAATATATTATATGACTGCAACCCCAAGGATAATCTTCAGTTACTGGAAATTTCCAAATTCACCTTTTTGTGCCAATTAATCCAGTCAAGATACTACTTTTCTCGATATATATATATATATATATATATATATATATATATATATATATATATATATATATATATATATATATATATATATATATATATATATATATATATATATATATATATATATATTATATATATATATATATATTATATATGTATTAAGGGTATTCTCAACCATTCATAGCACCCTTTCAGAATATACGGTGGTATTCCATCTGTTCCTACTGCCTTTTTTGGTTTCAGTTTTTTTATTGCTTCATCGTAGTAATTTTCATTAATTGAATGGAATCAAAATGTGTCATTAGCGAGATTAATTTCATCATTTAATGCCATTTTATAAGTAGATTTTTCCTGGCAATACACAGATGCAAAAAATAGAGCAAACGTTTCAGCGAAAACTGCCCTTTATAGGTATAACTGTTTAAGTTTGTTATATTATTTCTTTTGTTGTTTATATAATTCCAAAATTGATTAACAACGGCTATGCAATTTCTTTCCTATATTTTTTTTATATTCCTTTTCTTCCCTTCTACTTAATGTTTTTGTTTCCCTCCTCAGTTCTTTGTATTTCTGATTATGGAATTCTGATTGATATTTCAATTTATGGTGAGTTTTTTTTGCTTTAACAGATTAATTATTTCATTCGTGAACCACACTGGATATCTGAATGTTTTCTGCAAAATTTTATCTTTGGGTATACTTTCCTCAATAAGATTATTCCAAATGCCATACAAATTTTCTAAGATCCTATTTACACTCGATTCTGCAAGTACCGAATTCCAGTCCGTCTCTCTAACTCAACCCTAGAAAATTAGTCTTTTAAAAATTATATCTAAATTGATTAATATTTTCTTGTTCATAGCATTTTTAGTGTTTTCTCTTTGTCAAAGTAATAGTTAGTGCACATCCTCAATTACGAAGGCTATATAGTCTCTATTCACTTTATACTTAATAAAGTCATTTTCAGGTGCGATAACCAAATCTAGTGTACGTCCATTATTGTTTTACACCATTGAATAATTAAATGAGTTCAAATCTAGGAAGCCTTGCCAATTACACATGTTTGATTCTCCACGCCCACAAATGTTCCATACACCGTCAAACACGCTGTATTATTTATAGTACTTTTTTCTGCCATGAACAATTATTCAGTATATTAGGGAGCATTTTCTATTTTACCATTCAGTCAAAGATACAAGTCCCGAATTCACTCCATATTCTGACTCAACTATATATCTTGTGACCCTGGTTACAAGCAAGTATCAAAAGTTTGAAGTGTACAATAAAACAAGATTGAGGCCATACTTACCACTTCTTGATTCTTCTCTCCAACAAAAATACCAACAACGCCAACATTGGCGTTATTCCCGATCCCGCGGCGATAAGCAAAAACGCTTCCTTTTTTTCTATCCTCTTCAGTTCGAAATCGCCCAACGGCGCCGACAGGTAGACGACGTCGTTCTTCTCTCTTTCCGCAAGGATTCTGCTGACGTTTCCGTTCTCGTAACGTTTTATCATCAGGCACACGTTATCGGATATGAAATCGTAAAGGGAAAGGCTGGTGAACAGGGACGAGGGCACGTTTGTGTAACTTCTGGACCATTCTTGACCTGAAAACATGATTTGAATAAGACTTGAAAACGATTATGATTTTTATCTAGTTATTTTGTTTGCACTCATTCATTTATTTAGCTTCATCACGATGAAAACTTCAACAAACCACGAATTTTGTGATTTTTTGAGAAATTCAGGTGAATAAAAAAAATATCAATATATGTTATAAGTTGATGGAGTTTATCATTGAGGATCAATCAGAATGGTTTGTTGATCGACCATAATATAATAAAGCTATTTATTGATGAATGAAAAACATTCACATCATATTTGTGATCAATAGTCAACTGTTGTTCAACTGAGCGTTACTGAGATACGTGAATGATTTTTCTATAAAATAAAAACGAAAGATTTTCTAAAGGGTAGTTTCTAAAGGGTAGTTTCCAATATACTCAAATTAGGTGAAAGAATCGGCCTTCGAGACTAAGTTGATTGAGTTAATTATTAATGACGATCGATCAGAAATAAGATGCAATTGAAAATAAAGGGTGTTTCACATGAGGAAGGCTCCATTTAATTTGAACAAGTAATTACTCTTCTCGAGGATTCAATCTCGAGGGTTCAATTATACATATACCTTTAACTTGTACTTTTTTCAATATTTGTAATTTTTCATTATGACCTCGTCCTCAACAGAGAGCTGAAGTCATCTCCTATCAACCCAACTACTTGGTATTACCTGAAGGTTCGGTAATAGGGGTAATAATCAATTTTGTGTTATTGTCGGATTAAGCAAGCTACAAAATATGAGCAAATCAAAGGAATATATCTGATGTTCAGAGAGAAGTTCTGAGGATATTGAGTATATTTTCCTCTACTATATATCTGAACTGAATGCACTGGGTTAACCCATTTGAATTCAAGGAAAATTGTTCTAGGAAAACGAGATATTTTTTGTGGTTTTTGTTTGCCTAAACAAAAACCAATACTGTCACGACCAAACTATTTCCTCTTCAAGGAAGTCGCCACTGTAGGAAAGACGATAAGCTGTTTTGAAAACAAAATTGGAACCATTCATAATTTCTTATGCCTGTTCTACAAACTTATCCATTGCATGATTTGGGTTCAGCGGTTGTCCTCTGTTCGAAGCATCATGTATTCTATCGAGAAGTTGCGAACTGGGATATCTGATATCAGCCTCATATCTGGCATATCCGAGGACCACAACACACTAGCTACTTATGCATATGATCCCAGAGTCCTAGAGCCTTGCTTGCGTGTGCAGTGATATCCATCGATCGAATCATTCTAACTCAGTTCCTGGACTTCCTCAGCCCCCTGAATTTAATTATTGAATGCGATCCATAATTGGTATATGGTGGTGTTTCGAAATCGAGAATATAACCTTATTCTCACCAATCCAGGTTCATCAATCAGTTCGTCAATATGTATCTCTTCTGCTTCTACTCACTGCACCTCATCCTGAATGTAGGAAGGTGCTTACTGTACTTGATAAACGCCTACTGTAAGATATCGAAGACTTTGTAACGAGCATTTCTCAAGTGAAGATTATCTACTTTCACTCGTGCTTGTATTACTTTGGGTATCTGGGATCGATTCAGCATCTCTCTTGCTAATATGCCCCCTCCATGGAAATAGTCGCATTAAAAATCTATTTATTATCGCTCCAGCCATACGATAGAAGTCCAAGGTTATGGATATGATGTATGGGAATGGTCTGACCGGATTTTATAAGACCGTTCCGTGCTCCAACAATCCAACTGGTTCTTGTAACTAAACGCCACTCATTTGCATCTTTTATTGTCATTTGATATTTTTCTCGTTGTAGAAATGCTGGCATCTTATAACTGATACCTAAATTCTCAAGTAGAATTTCATCGTCTCTGTACCTGTGATCTACAATGAATGTATTACCATTTTGAAACCACTGACGCGTATTTTCAACGTCTCTCTCAAACTCATTCCTCAAAATTGCTGCATCATTATTCTGAGAATCGGAAAATAGGTCTTTGGATCATTTAAATGTAGCTATCTGGTGCTGCAGTCATATGAGGTTTCACTAACTGACGACTTTTCTGTAAGCAGAAAGTCTGTCGAAGTATACGGAAATTGCTACTTTTCTGTATGTTAGAGTATGTTCCGTCAACGTAGACTATAGTTTTTGGTGAATTCGGTTCGGCCTTATATACGGCACTAATAAATTCATTGACATGCCTGGTGATGAAATGTTCCTTAGATATTGCTTGAAATCCAAAATTTTTTGGGACAAATCGTTGGATTAGAGCTGTTCGTACGGAAGTAATGCCATACTTACAGCTTGTCTGCTAGTGTACTGGAAAATAATCTCCAAAAATTCATTGAACAAACCCTGTCGTAGTTTGCACAAGAATATGAGGAGAAATATCTTTGAAATATTCTTATTCCTCCCACCAGGCTGGGCATATTGGATCACAATATGTATATAATTCTTGTAATTGTGTCTTGTTACTGGTGTGATTATTTTGAATTCATCGTCAGAGAAATTGCTTTTGTCTGTATATGATTTTTTATTCGCAGCCTCGCTCCTCAATTCCTCTAGAAATGATTGCAATTCTTGTCCCTTCATAATGAAGGTCCTATTGATATATCTCAATCCCAGTATTGACTGGTGCAGAAGACACACGAATTGTCAAAACATTCATCATCAAACAAGCTGGATCATGTTCATCATCGATGGATTGATGGCAATTGAAGCATATTCTAGTAAGATTATCAATTCCTAGTAAAGGCAAACCTTTTTCACCACGTCTGGTTATCGCAATTTTGCGTCGCTGGGCATCGACATCACCAACAATTCTGAACATTCTTTGCAAATTATATAGAGGGTACTATATTTCTAAATGCCATTTCTATAATACTCCACTTACTATATTACTGGAATTCCACAATCAGATCACAACTTTTCAGAATTATGGAATGATTGATTTTTATTGACAATAACAATACATTTTCAAATGAAACAGTAGTTGCTATGATGAAAAACAATGGCTAGTTATTCTGGATGTGCTAGTCAGAAGCTGATATCGAGAACAGTTCAGTGCATCAATAATACGTCGAAATCTTTATCTTTCTTGGATATTATAGTACAGTTAAAACCGGATATAACGACATTGAAGGGACCGTATACTTCGGACGTTATGTCCGATAGTTGTTATAAGCAATATACACAAGTATGTATATATATTATGTCTGTTTGTAGTATGGGGATAGGTTATGCATATGAACTTGTTTTCAAATAACTTTATGTTCAGATGTCCTCGATCGTTTAATTTTCAAAGAGTTGTTCTCGAAAAGAGCCTTTATTTTATCTCTATCCTTCCAAATCGTTGATATCGTAGAGTGTGAGACTCCACATTCCTTTGCAATTTCACTATTTGACTCGCCATTTTCTAATCTCCATATAATATGTGATTTTTCTTCAATATTAAACACTTTCCTATTTCTTTTTTGCGACATAGTAACGCGTAAACACACGATCTGAACCAAAAGTTTTAAAATCAATCTGTAATTCACGCGGTCAACTATAGCACTGAATAAGTCGTAGAACATGCAAGGTTAAATGGCAAAGAGCGGGAAAGAGGTTCTATAGCAAAATATTCCTTCATATGATTAGTATAAAGGTGAAAATGGTTCGTAATATTTTGTTTTGCTGGAATAGGTAAACGGTTGGTCGTTATAGCCGATGAATAGCCGATGAATATCGATAAAGTTTCGTCGTTTTAAGCGATATGTCGCTGTATCCGATGTCGTTATAGGCGGTATGTGTACTTATTAGTTTATATAGATTCGGCCGGGACCTTGCCATTCGGTTGTTATAACCGATCTGTCGTTATATTCGGTTTTTACTGTATATCTTCAATGATGAATTAGTCGCAACTGAACAGGATCCAGCTTGTTTAAGGATGCATGTTTTGATACAAGCAATGCGTGTGTCATTTGTAACGAATATATCATTATGGATCGCATTCAATACTGAAATACAGAGGAAGTCTAGGAACTGAGTTTGATCTGGGCACATGCAACAAGGCTCTAGGACTCTGGGATAATGTGCACATGTAGCTAGTGTGTTGGATATGTTTGTAGACCAGGCATAGGTAAATATGAATATTTCCAAAATGATTTTTTCATAACAGCTTATTTTTTGTCTTACAACGGCGACTTCCTTGGAGTGAAAATAGTTATGACAGTAATAGTTCGGAATAACTAGAAAAAAATACTACCCTAATGTCACCGAATTATAAAATATCCAACAAATCATGAACAATATACGTTCCTCTAGGTTTCTTAATCGAGGGAGAGTTTAATAACTCCATGCCTATAATTGACAATTCTCCTTGAATTCAGATGGGTATACTCAATTCATTCATTTCAAATATATAGTGCAGGAAAATATACTCACTATCCTCAGAACATCAGATTTATTTCTTTGAATGACTCACAAAATATATTTTTATTTTGTAGCTTGCTTAATCCTACAAAAATACAAAATTGATTATTTGGCGCCCTCGATCGCCAAACCTTTAGGTAATACGACGTAGTTGGGTTAATAGGAGATGACTCCAGTAATATAATAATAATGAGATGACTTCCATAATATAATATGGACCCTTCATTAATCCAAACACTCTGTATTCATAGCTTTATTATATTTTGGTCGATCCACAAACCATTCTGATTGATCCTCAATGATAAACTCAATCATTTCATAACCTCGTAGGCTAATTCATTCACTGAACAATTGAGTATATCAATGACTAGTCTGTAGAAAAACAGTCGCGTTTTTTTTTTCTATTATGGAAAAATATTTCTCATGAATATTAGGAATGCCCAGTCGCATACAATATTGAATGTGAATGAGATATCGATATTTTTTTATTCGGCTGAATTAATCCAAAAATCACAAAATTTATGATTTGGCGCCCTCTACCGCCGAATCTGGTCTCACGATCGAGTTGGGCCAATAGGGACTTTTACTCAGGATGACTCCAGCTACAGCATATAAAAAAATCGCCATTTTAACCGGAATACTTTTTCTCATAACATGTGTGCGTGGTTTTTCGGCAGTCGAAAATATACAAATTATATCTAATTTTATGAAAAAAAATATTTCAGCTTTCTTTGGCGATGAGCTCAGAAACCATTTTGCTTGTGTTTGTCCTAGAACTTCACCCCAGTGGGTTTTGATTTGGACAGCTTTCCAGCGCTAAAACTAATACTTGATGTGGGCTTTGAAGAGAGTGTTTGCCCCTTCCTTTGTAGGGCTGTCTGCTTCCTCATTGCCTAAGATTCCCTTGTGACCTGGCATCCACATCAGAGTGACCTGATTATTTGTAGCTAGTTGTCCCAGGAAAAGTTTTTGGAAATAGAGCCCTCAGTGCTGATTGGCTGTCTGATTGGTTATAGATTTTTCCCCTGCTGGAGCCTATCGCAAGGTATTTGGAGCAAATTTCTATAGCATGGATTTCAGATTTGAAAATTATTGTGGCTTCACCTAGGTATTTTGAGGGCGCAAAATTGGGTTCTGTCACTCCCACTCCAGCCCCTCCGTCCATTTTGGATCCATCAGTATACCAAACTGATGCATCCCTTACTAGTTGAAGCCCGATTTTCATGCATTAATAAAATGTTAACCTGAGTCATATAACTTGCTCAACTTGATCATTCATTTATTATCACAGTATTCCCGGAAGAAACTGAAACCAAATGCAATTCATATAAATTTTATTATCTATGAGTTTTATTCATCGTTGGGAAGCTTGAATTTGGAAGTTTTTGTTTGTGACTTCGACCGATGATATTTGAAATTTTGTACGTTTTTGGAATCGTATTCGATCAATTGGTAATGCCAGTTTTAGAGCAATAAGTGATTATTCCAATAATTTGGTCCTATACTTTATTTTTTTTCATTAACGGAAAGCAACGGTTTATCTGGTGGTACCTAGCTCGCCCAAGGCTAGTAATATTTCTAGTTCATTGTGCATGGTGACGATATGTTTGATGAAAAATCAAATGAATATTCCCACAAAAACATCTGTCGAAACTGAATAATTTGCAGTTAATATGTTGAAATCGAGGACAAAATTTGGTGTTACTTCGACATATGTTTCATGCAAATCAAATTCCTATATCGTGACCTGAGTGCATACCTGATCTGCTCAAGAACGGTTGGGTTTGCTTAGGATAAAATGAATTATGAGTGAAATGAGACTCGGGAGAATCCATATATTTCTGAGTGACTAATGCTCGTTAATCTATAATTTTTTGAAGGAGTGGGTCCTAAAAATGTTCGTAGAATACTGGGGAATATTAGGTCTGAATACTTTCTACTAGTTACGGCAACCCCGCATTTGGGTCTGCTCTGGTTTCAACCATATCGTGGACAGGTAGTATGTTTACGGTTTCCAATTGTAAGCTAGTCCAAATTATATAAATAAAAGCCTAAGTGAAAACTATCTATTCTCATTATGCAGATGAGTGCAAACTTCTTAAGAACTCCATTGGCTCTGTACAAGTGAATTCTCTGAAAACTAGCTGATACATGATGATTATTTTTGTCTAGAAATAGTTACAGCTCAGATCACGCTAACGGCATGAAACGCCATTAAGTGAGATCAGAAAGTTCATGTATACAAAGAGCTACGGAAGGACCAGTCTAAGTACATGCCAGAATATGATACGTCACGATGGTGAAACTATACATTCATAAAGTCACTACCAAAACAAAAAAAGAGAAACGAGAGCGACGAAAGCAAGTCGGAATGATACAACGCCAATTTCAAATGGAACATGGGGTCAAGTAGCACCTCATTCATCTTGATATCTGGTTTAGTGACACCCCTAATGTTTTCGTTTCAACCTGAGTATACACTAAATGTTTTTAAATAGAATTTTTATGATAATTTTCGCTACCTCTTTTTCCAGGAACAGTTTAATCCAATATTTTTTTTTAAAACAATTATTCAGAGTCAGTTATCCATTCAACATCATTGACTATTAAACATGCATTCTTTCTGATTTATACAATGAAAATACGTGAAAATACGTGAGTAACTCAACTTTGTTTTCAACATATGTTTTGGTGGCAAATTAACATATTATTAGAACGGGTATGATCATCAAATGTAAGATATTGATCTGATGAAAATCCTGGGATATTTGAAAAAGGTCATACGCAGTAGCCACAAAAAATTTGTGCTAGTATATTGGGAAACATAATTTATGACCCAATGTATTTCAAGATGCTGTATACAGTTGGAGAGCCGATTATTATTCATATAGCAGAAGAAATATTTCTCCAGAAAGATGGTGCTGCACCATACTATTGCTATTGCGATAATATACGAACAAATTGTATGCGGAGATGGATTGGAGATAAAAGATCCATTTTGTGACCAGCACGTTCACCCGATTCAATGTCACAATTTTTTCCCCATAGAGATACCTGGAAAGTGTCATTTACAAAATAGTGCTGACATTTTCCTAGGATTTCGAGCAGATTCTAACAACCAGTAGTTATTATATCATTGTGTTTTATATGTTAATTATGAAATAAATTGAAGCTTTCGGACGATGAAAGTAAAACTATGAACGCCCCTCGTACTATAATCTCTGGTGAACATATGGGCGTATTGGAACGCAAACTTACTATAGCTCTAAATGAAATTCCAATTACGAACCTGAAACTAGGCAACCAGTAGGAAATTGCATATATGGAGTTCCAGAACAGGACAGCGGCCGAGAGACAGAAGAGTCTTACAATTTAATTACAAAGTGGTGAGTTTTATTTTGCCTATAGTCTTAGACAATGGAGTCTTCGACAAGACCACCTGGTTCTTGCTACGCAGAATCGATGAGATTGTCAATTCTCATAACGTAGGCAATATCGTCTTAACCAATGAAAGCTCTTAAAGAAGCCGTTGGTTGGTTTGGAAGTTTGGGAATGAGAACTTTGACTGGGAGTTTTCCGCATACCTCTTTGGTAATCGGGACAAAAAAAAAGTCTCTGCGTACCTCCTCCATCGTGATCAGAGCGTTGGTCTTCAAAAAGTTGAAGTTCTTTCGCGCGGTCGAGCAAATAACTTGAGAGTCCAAACGACATATTTACGGGTTTCCAATTGTATATTTTTGCTGGACTCTTCACGAGCATGTAGACGCGAAATTTGTACCAAAAAGTTGGATTTTATTTACGGTTTGCGCGTTAGAAAATATTATCGCGGGTTAAAAAGTATTATCCGGATGAGAGTAGATTTTTGGTTGGGTATAGACGCGACTAGCTATCCAAACTTGAGTTAGGAAGCGAGTTCCGAAAGTCGAGACATTTGAAAATAAGAGAAAGTCGATTCGCATAACATAAGTGACACACTTTTGGATTACGAGAAGAACATTCTAGAATTTCAAGAACTCACAGTAAGTGGTAAGTGAACTCAGGGATTTTGGTATTGACATACTTACTAACCTAATCGCTATTTGGGTGGATTGAATATAGTTCAGAAATGCTCCATTCAAATCCATCAGTCGGAGGTTCCCATGGCGCATAATGAAGCAATCCTATCATAGAATCTGGGCGTAGTTTTCCATTCGTCCATCAGGCGAAAATTCCTTTTGTATGGATGATTATGGAAATATGATCTATTTTCTATGACTCAGATGGGTCTGAATTTCACTTTATTTTGTTTATTGTCACTCTATATGTACAGTCATTTAGCTTTGAATAGTGTTATTATCTGCCGGTCAGATCAACATAACGAAATGCTAACAGAAAGGGAGAATCTCAGACCCTTCACTATTCTTACCTCGAGGGAAAAAATCACAAAGTAGACTAGACATTGCTTCTAGCCGGATCTATGACCTATCGGATGAATTTGGTGACAAAAACCCAGTGCAAAATGTAATTTTAAGGAAAGTAACCTCAAATAATAAAATCCTGGCCACTTCTTGTGAAAAGTTTGGTGACAGCTTGCGACCACTCGCAAGGGTGGTGACTGCCAAATATATATTTTTTCTCCACTCGTTGGGCAGAAGTAAATACATATTTTTCTAACAACGGCTAGTTTTATAACTAATGATTTAGACGAAACAAGTTTTTTTTAGATTTTTTTTAAATCAAAATAAACAAAGAACATTGGCCATCAAAACCAATGCGAATTTGTACTAGATAATTTTGTTGGCGAGAAGGAGTATTTCTGCTGAAATCATCCAGGAGGAGAAGGATGAATTTTACAAGCGGCGGGTAATGTTATTGGTGCTTACATTGAGTATTTATTATGATCAATTTATGTGCATTTTAACCTTAGTAGTCATTGTAATTCAAATAACTATAATGATCTCTAAGATCTGAACAGACCTTCTGGATGGGGTTCCATTTGACCTCATGTTTTTGAAATTTTTGACTTGATACAGCAGTTTTCCAACGCAAATACTTTTGTTTTTATGTCACTCCAACTTGATTCCGTTGTATCTCGTTTTCTCTATCCATTTCGATGGTATAAAGGAGGGGGGTTATTTCATGGATACACTGCATCCAATTCGATGGCATGTTTTTGAAAATTCACATTTAAATTCGTACACCGAAATGTTTCTAGTAATCTAGAGCTAGTAACTTACCATCAATGTTTACAAATGCCCTTACATGCCTTCCAATCGGCACTACTATCTTCCTCTCGTCGGTCCTCTCAAACTTCATCAAGTATGTGTTGTGAGTCACTTGTACTTTATCTACAAGGATGTGTGTGAACTTAGCCCCGCTCACAGCTTCAACACTTTCACTACTCTGTCTCAACACCCCATAGTTTCTCCAAATCCCACTGATATTCTTCTGGAAAAACACCTCGACCTTACCCGTTTCGCAAGTCACTTTGATTTTACAAGGCCAAACAATGTCTTCGGAAAAAACGAGTTCATTTTTGAAAACAGTTTCGTCGTAAGTTATTATTATTGAAATATATTTTTCAAGGGATGGTGGTATCACCTCGACCATAGGGTTACAGAAAGCTGGAGTGTAAAAAATAATAGATATCTCATTCAGTTTCTGTATCCAGTCGAATCTCGGCAAATCAGGAGTAGTAACTTCTAGCACCTCTGCTCCATTCTCACTGTTCGAACAACTTGATGTACCCACTGCAGACCCGGATTGCCGCTTTTTTGGAGTATTTTCTGCAGATTGCTCCGCTGTTTCAACTCTCGGAGCTTCTTTTTTAGTTTCCTGCTTCCCTAAGAAGAGATCTTCTGTGTTGATGCCGGGATCGATAGAGACCAATCTACCAATGTAGCATTTTTGAAGAATCTGTTCGTAGTTAACCCAAGGATGAACCTTAAAAATAATTTCTATATGAATATCATGAAACGGCAAGAATCATAGAAATAGTGTGAAGTTGGCAGGCATTTCCACAGAAAATAAACGACCAGTGGCGGCGATAAAAAATACATTGAAAATTTTATTGAACAATTCTGAGAACTATTGCATGTCACACGATGCTCCATGATCATTAACATTGACTATAACATACTAAAAATATAAAAATATATCTGTGAACCACTATCTACTTCAAGTAGTGGTCCCACTATCATCAAAACGCGTTCATATTCTACCAAGCCTGTTATGCACTAGAAGAGTACACTGTCTTTCAGAACATCTTCATGAACATCTTTCGGTAGTGTGGGAGCCCCTGAGTTCTGGAGTCTGTGCTCCTGCACCTCAGATTCACTCACTAAAAAGTCCACCCTGTAGTCTCGTATGGCCGTTGCCTCCAGTGACACTTGACATTTGAGCTCTCCTACTAGGCTGTGAGCGGGCTACAGAAAACCTGGCCAATCGAGTATTAGAATGAAATGTTTTAAAAATTTCAGAACTCACAGCAAAAATGAGAAAAATCATTGACTGTCTGGGCAAAAGTGGTGCATAATTTTTTATGTCCTTTTTTCAAAAAAGCAATTATACCAATGTAACAACATGTTGGAGATAATTTTGACACTTACTATCTCTCCAGTTGGCTAAGCGGTCTAAGGAGCTGGTTCACGAAAGAGAGCGTGGGTGAGAGCGGAGTTTGAACTTCCGCTCAGGCAGCTTTCATACAAATGCACCACAAAAGAAAAATAATTTATATACTTGTTTGGCCTAGGTTATTCTGTGAGTAACAGATTCAGAAGCTTGCCGCGAATATAAAATATGTGTTTTTGCGCGACAAGATTTTAAATGAAAGCTTGTGAAAACATTTTATGGTGTTACTTGATCGACCAGGTTTTCTGCAGCCAGCTCTCAGCTATGAGAAATGATTTATTTTGGGACGAATATTCGCCCCAAACAAATCATTTTTCAATTTCAAAAGAAAAAAAAAATCTGCCTGAGCTGGGGTTTGAACTCACGCTCTCACCCAAGCTCCCTTTCGTGAACCAGCTCCTCAGATCGCTTGGCCAACTGGAGAGATAGTGAGTGTCAAAAGTATTTCCAACATGTTGTTATATTGGTATGATTGCTTTTTTTCGAAAAGAGGGCATAAAAAACTCATGCCTCACTTTTGCCCAGGCACTCAATTATTTTCCTTATGCTTGCTGTGAGTACTAACATTTTGAGAACATTTCATTCTGTTACTCGATTGGCAAGGTTTTCTGCAGTCTCCTCTTGGACTGTACATGATAAGGAAGAGTACACTGTTCTGTTAGTGACATCCATGGAAAAACATTATATGCTCAAAACAACTTCGATTTGAAAAGCGTTCGTATTCCATGCAACAGAAGAGTATACGGTACAAATTTCTTCGAATTGAAAAGCTTTCAAGGAATGGTTTATACAGGTATCAAACTCACCCTTATTGATGCGATTACAAAAGAACTTCTCGACCTTGCAGATTTATTTATCAGGTAGCATATTCACAACTGGCAGATACCTGATGGGTGGTTGATGTCGGATCACCACCACATGGAACTTGAGCTGGAGTCATCATAAACACGCTTCTAGGGATACAGGATGCCCAAAATGACCAACTATGATGCTTATAAAGGACATCTCGAGTGGCAGTTTGTGGACCAAAGAATATCCATCAACTTAGGAACTTGATATCCTATCAACAGCTTCGGAACAGCTTCGAAATGCACAGAGACGTGCCTCAGTGGAAATAAAAGTTGGACAAAAATATTAAAAAAATAGGAAACACTTTGATAGAGCTAAAAGTAGGGGGCCTAGGAAATTACAAAGCAGATCATACTGAGCAATATAAAATAATCGGGAAATCCAGAAGGAGAATACCAAGGCAGATGTGCAAGAGGATTCCAGAATTTTCCATGGCTCAACAACTCCAGAAAATAATTTGCAAAGAACATATCAACGGTAACGGCCTGATAAAAAATCCGAATGAAGGTTATGCAGAAAACCAGGAGGAAAGTATAAGTATACTCATACATACACACTGTCCTGATTCTGAGGTTGCCGGAGACACTCACCTGGAGAGGGCAGCAACAAACCCCAACAGATGCAACAGGAGCCTGGCGGAAGAAATCTTCAACACCCAAAAAATCAAATGGGCTATTAAAAGCTCAAAATTTCTCAAATCACCGGGAAAGGAAGAAAAATAACCCGCCTCACCACGAAATGATCTAGATATGATCGAGCTGTTCATGAAAAGGCTGTTCAAAGCCGGTATCATTTCTGGATATATACCGGAAGCCTGGAAAGAGGTTGCTGTGGTGTTCATAATACTGCTGTTCATACGACTGGAAGACGTCCACGAGACGAATCAAAGTCTTGTTGCCTCATAAGACTCACTTCCTTTCTTCTGAAAACAATGCAGAAAAAAATCAGACTGTAATTTAGAGAGTGAACTTCTCTTGAACAGACGGCTTCACAAAAATATTTGTCCTATCAAGCAGGCGAATGATAATCAATAATAATTGTAAAATATTGGAAATAGAAATTCGGGCGGAGAATAATAGATCATTAAATATTCATATATATATATATATATATATATATATATATATATATATATATATATATATATATATATATAAATCAATAAATATTATATATATATATATATATATATAGTGTCCGGCATAAAGTTCGCAGCATGTGGAAAACTTTTTTATTATAGAATTCTCAAAAAAAATCATTCGTGATACAAACCTCTGCTTCATCCTAAACCTGAATTGCGAACACCAAAATTGAATTTTATACGACTCTACACGAGGGAAATATGAAAGTATGCTTTGTTTTCGAAATAATATGATCCCATCCCTTTATTTCTCGCGGTAGAATTCAAATTCATATGAAAATATTGTTCTAACTCGAATGATGATCCAGAAATTCGAATCATAGCCACCTATGATCAATTTTATTTTTCAACTTTTTTTCCCATTTTTCCTCATCGCCCTGTACAACATGAGAATTATTTTGCTAGACGAATGGTATATTATTAGATATGATGATTTCTCATTTCTCCCTCCCATCGAAAAATCATATTACCTGAATTATGGGACGGAATTTCACAAAATCTTGCTGCAAATAGTAAATGAAACTGAATTGTCTCCAAGGTATGATGACAGAATGCCAACTAATTTATTTTCACAATACAAATAACATTTCCTGAAACAAATATGTCCTATGCTTCATTCTACGTGGAGTCCTCCATTCTCAATTCACTGCATAGTACGGCGGTGCATTGCACATGAACATTTTTTAGTATCTGGGGACCTATTCCCCGAATACAATCCCTGATAACATTCTCCAAATGACGTATATTTTGAAATGGTCATCTTGAATTTACCTTCTGTTTGAGATATCCCCATAAGAGAAAATCCAAAGGAGTGAGGTTCGGTGACCGGACGGGCCAAGCGTCATTGGAATATCTACCAATCCATCGATTTGGAAATGTTCCGTTTAACCACCTTCTCACATCTAGCGTAGAATGAACGGATGCACCGTCTTGTTGAAAATCCATTCCAGCTCTCATGTCCAGAGGAATATCATCTTAATAATCGGAGAGAAACGTCTGCAGCATTCATAAGTATCTGGCTGAATTCAGTGGTTATCTGAAAAATACTGGTCCAACAATAATGTCATTAAGAATTCCGCACCAGACGTTAACTTTGGAGTGATATTGGTCTCTACATTGTATCCTGAAATGGGGATTATTATCTGCCCACCACCTGCAATTCTGGGAGCTGACTACCCCATTTGATGTGAAGGTGGACTCGTCACTATAAAGATTTTTTTTCGAAAACTATCTATTATCTTCCATCATAGACTGAAACCAGAAACAGAAATGCAAGCGATTATTCGGATCTCTTGGTTTCAAAGTGTCTTTGAATTTTGGTTCATACGGTTTGAATTTATTATTACCTAGAACTCTTCTCATTGATCGATCGGACATACCAAGATTTTCTCCTCTTTGCGATAATGACATTCTTGGATTTCAAATCGTAGACAGCATAATATTCATAACAGCTTCTTCGTTTTCAGTCATCGGTCGTTTATGTGTCACTTTGTATTTTTTTGAAACCGATCCAGATTCCTCTAATGTTTTAGAAATGCTTGTAATTGTCGAATTATGAACGTTTTTACCTGGATGTCTTTCATTAAAAATATTGACAGTGTCTCTACAACAATCTCCACTCTCTCCTGTATACTAAGTCGAGCAGCTATGATTGAATTGAAAAACTACTGAAATTACTCTACAGATTTGTGAGTTATTCTTGATGCGTCAAAAATGGTTTGTTTACAATTAGAAATGAATTTGTTTTCAAAGCCAACTGTGATCGGCAAATGTTCTGTATCTCAATCATTCACAGTAAAATTCAGAGAACAAAGATATGGAAGCTGGGTATTACTATCGAAGTCGAATGTAACAGCTAACAATATTTGGAAATTCATAAATGATACGTGAATACATTTTTCGAGTGGATCAAACCTTTAATTTTGTACGTTGAATGCCGCAAAAAAAATTCAATAAAATATTGTAGATGTTTTCCAATGTCTTGCTTGAAAAAAAAAGTATTAAAAAATTGTCATATTTTACAATTCCTGATTGTCTTAAAAAATGTTATTCGTAGTGTGAAAATAAATTCATTTTCATTCTGGCATCAGTTTCATTTACTATTTGCAGCAAGATTTTGTGAAATTCCGTCACATAATTCAATTAATGTGATTTTCGATGGGAGGGAGAAATGAGAAAACATTCAGAGAGTGATATCATCATATCTAACAATATACCATTCGTCTAGCATAATATTCCTCATGTTGTACAGGGAGGAAAAAATGGGGTAAAAAGTTGAAATTTGAAATTGGTCATAGGTGGCTATGACTCGAATTTATAGATCAACATTCGATTTTGAACAATATTTCCCATTAATTTGAATTCTACCGTGAGAAATAAAGTGATGGGATCATATTATTTTGAAAACAAAGCATGCTTTTCTATCACCCTCGTATAGGGTCGTATAACATTCAGTTTTGGTGTTTGCATTTCAGGTTTGGGATGATGCAGAGGTTTTTATCACTTTTTTTTTTTTGAGAAATCAATAATAAAAAAGTTTTCCATATGCTGCGAACTTTATGCCGGACACTGTGTTTTTTAAGTACATGTAGAAAATTCAAGAGCATGTTGCTGACGTCAAAATAAGAAGAAAAGTACATATAAACATATGTCCGCAGGTTATTCGTTTCTGAGATGCAGGGTGTCAAAGTTGAATTCTTATTTTTATTTTTTGTGAATACATTTCAAACTAATTGTGATATTCAAGTGATGTTTGGGAGTATTCCTCAATGACAGAATAAAATTTGATGTTAGTTTGTCACTTTCGTGGGGGTGGCGCCACCTACATGTCTTTTCAGTCATTTGAAATGTCATAACTTTGTTGTACGTACCTGCATCACGTTTTATAATAGAAAAATCAATTTTCCCAACATTTTTGTGTAAAAAATATATACCTGGTAGAGATCGCTGCGAACAACTGTTTTCGAGTTATTGGGAATTGAAATAAACTATGCATTTGAATTATTTTGCGTCTAAGTAGTAAATATCGGAAAAAAAGCGCCAATGCATTTGTCTTCTTTCATTCAATGATCTTCTACATTCAAAACTCGAATGTAGCTGAAAAATGACTCTTGTTTTTTGTTACATAGTTTTTTGGACTCTTTTCCGATTAAAATAAATAACATTCAGGTGAGTTCTTGTCATGTCATTTCAATCCGTTCTTGTGAAAGTAAAGTTGTTTTCTGTATTTGTGTTTCAAACTTTTTGAAATGGCAGCATATGCGAATAGCAAAATGGCTTATATGATTAACGTATACGGTCTTGCCGATGGCAATTGCTACGAGGCTAGACGTATTTATAATGAAAGATTCCCTAATGATCGAGCGCCGAATCACCAGAGATTCAGAAACCTTTTTCAGCGGCTGATGGAGTCTGGATCCTTTAAAAAAGCTCCAGTGGCAGGCAGACCGTTGACTACTAGAACACCAGAAGTTGAAGAAGCTGTTCTTCAGGCAATCGAAGAAGATCCACAGACAAGCAAGAGAGAAAATTCGCAAAATATAAATGTACAGTTGTGTGCATAAAAAAGTCGTACAAGGTTTGTATGGTGTAAACCTGCCTATGATGTTCCAGATTTCATAAAAAAGTTGTACACGTACACATTTGACAAGAATAGTTTCAATTTCGACACTACTTGTCAAAGTCGATGAGAAGTTTAATTAAGATCGACAAGCCTGACTCACAATAGCCTATAACTGCTGTACGACTTTTTAATACACACGACTGTACATCACAAATTAGTTTGGTTAATTCACAAACATAATCAGTTCTATCCTTATCACATACAGCGTGTCCAACCATTGTTGTCCCGAGATTTCCTTCCCCGTGTAACATTTTGCCAATGGATACTGCAGAAAATTGCACAAAAACCCTCAATTTACTGCATAGATATTATTCACTGACGAGGCACATTTTTCAAAGAATGCCATAATGACTTTCATAAAAATCATGTGTGGTGGGACGAAAACCCTCACGCAATAGTTCAGTCCAGTTTTCATTGAATGTGTGGATTGGTATTGTTGGGGATCATTTGATTGATCCCCACTTCTAACAGGGGCTCTCAATGGAAATTATTATCATGATTTCCTTGAAAATATTTTGTCTGAATTACTTGAAGACATTCCACTTTCACTGAGACAAAGAATATGGTATATGCATGAAGGAGCGCCAGCGCATTTTACTTTGATAGTTCTTGAATTTTTAAATCAGCGATGTACAAACAGAAGGATTGGTCGAGGCGCCGAAATTTAAAATCAATTCTGGCCTCCGAGGTCCCCATATTTAAATTAAATCGATTTTTTTTGGTGGGGTCACTTGAAGGCCTCAATTAATACGGTGCCAATAGAAACCAAAGAACTGGATGTGACGCTATCCGAAATATACCAGGTATAATGAAACGTGTACGTGGGTCCATGAGACGACGAGCCGACGCATTCATAATAGGGCAAGGTGGATATTTTGAACAATGACTCCAATTATTATCCTCAACTAACTGTTCCAGTATAAAATTGGTCTTAATTACTGTTATTTTTCTCAGTATTCCTATTTAAATTGAAATTGAAGAAAAACCTAATTAATTTTGAATTTAAAAATCTTGTCATTTAAAATCACTTGCATCGACAATTTCAAATCCCAATAACTCGAAAACAGTTGCTCGCAGCGACCTCTACCAAGGATATATTTTTGACACAAAAATGTAAGAAAAATCGATTTCTCCACTAGAAAACGTGATACAGGTACGTACAAAAAGTAATGACATTTCAAATGACTGAAAATACATGTAGGTGGCGCCACCCCCACGAAAGAGACAAACTAATATCACATTTGATTTTGTTATTGGAAAATACTTCAAGATACCAAACGTCACTCGAAAAATTAAAATAAGGATTCAACTTTGACACCCTGCATCTCAGAAACGAATAACTTGTGGACATATGCTTATGGGAACTTTTCTTTTTATTTTGACGTCAGCAACATGCTTCTCAATTTTCTACGAGTACTTAAGAAACACCCTATATATATATATATATATATATATATATATATATATATATATATATGTAGAAATTAGTGGGAAGCAGTCAATGGTAGACCAATTAATACGATTTCTTCGTTTTTATGTCGAGCTTTCGAAAATTTTTATTTTCTTCTTCAAGACTTAACTAAAAGTTAATACATGATTATATGCTGGTATTACATAATTAAAGGATACTTACTAACATGAAATTCAGAAAAAATAATACACAAAAAGAAAGATGACAGTCAAACATGACAGATACTCAGTTACATACCTAAATAATCGAAATTCTAGATGAAAGAGATACAGAGTGAGAATATAAAAATGTAAAAGTATATATAAATATAAAAAAATAATAATAATCATTTCAAAGAGGATTAGGTGTGATATTGTCTTTATGTTTTTTTTTTTTTTTTTTTTTTGAAATGATTATTATTATTTTTTTATATTTATATATACTTTTACATTTTTATATTCTCACTCTGTATCTCTTTCATCTAGAATTTCGATTATTTAGGTATGTAACTGAGTATCTGTCATGTGACTGTCATCTTGTCATTTTAAATTGTAACACCGATGTTTCTTTTTGTGTATTATTTTTTCTGAATTTCATGTTAGTAAGTATCCTTTGATTATGTAATACCAGCATATAATCATGTATTAACTTTTAGTTAAGTCTTGAAGAAGAAAATAAAAATTTTCGAAAGCTCGACATAAAAACGAAGAAATCGTATTAATTGGTCTACCATTGACTGCTTCCCACTAATTTCTACATAAATTATCGAACAGTCACGAAAATATCCCCTTATATATATATATATATATATATATATCAACACATATAAGAAACACCCTATTATATATATATATATATATATATATTATATATATATATATATATATATATATATATATAAAGTGGAAAATTCCGTCTGTGAGAAATACATGGAAAGAAAAATTGTGGCATATCGGACTAATCATTAAATGGAACAAGAAAAAACCATTCCCAAGCGGGATTCGAGGTCATGGGTTCGAATCCCGCTTAGGGATGATTTTTGCTTTTATTCAATAATTTGTCTGATATGCCACAATTGTTTCTTTCATGTACATATATATTTTATTGTCGATTTATTACCCCTCGTCTTGCACCCCCTCTGAATTATGAGCACCCCCTCGAAAAAATTAATGAGGAAAAGGATCGTGTGGCACCTTATTCGACAGGGATTTCAATTTTCTGTTCAGCAATAATGAGTTTTTCAAATTTGTTGCGATCATAATTAGGAAAATTTATTTTGAGGATGACGGAAATAATGTCACAAAATATTTAGGAAGTATTTTTCAATTTATATTACAATTGAATTCAATGTTCAAAATGACCACCATTCACTTCTTGACAATAAGCAAGCCGATATTGTAATTTTCGTGTAACATTTTGTAGGACCTCAAGGGTTATGTTGTTAATTTCTTCCGTTATCCTTACTTTTGAATCTGCAATATTTTCTGGTGTATTGAAATATACTTTTGATTTCAAATAACCTCATAAGAAGTAATCGAGAAGAGTCAAATCGGGGGATCTAGGCGGCCATTCAATCGTTCCACGTCTTCCTATCCACCTATTAGGAAAAACTTGTGAGTACCAAATTGATCTATGGATTGTATTTGGATTATTCACATCCGGAACAAGTATTTTTAATGTGGGCTGTGAAAAGTTCATAAAAAAATCTAGATAAACCTCACCATCAACTGTGCCTTCAAAAAAATAAGGGTCAATAGTTTTGTTGTTAATGATACCAGCTCAAACGTTCACTTTTTTTGGGACATTGTGTATGAGACTGACACATCCAATGAAGATTTTCTCTGCTCCAATGTCTACAGTTTTGGCTATTAACCATTTAAATAAAAAGTAGCTTCATCAGAAAAAACAATTTTGTTAATGAACTGCAAATCTGCTTCCATTCTTTTCAACATCAGTTCACAGAATTGTTGCTTTCTATCAGGATCATCCTCATTCAACTCCTGAACCAACTGAACTTCTTACTAATATACCACTGGTCATTTGTCTGCTGGGGAGAAAATGGTTGTCGAAAAATGGCTGCTAACATAGAACTGGCATTGGCCGAAATTTTCAAGTATATTCGCTGAGCAGTAATCAAGATTCGATTATGGACAACGGGGATAACCTCATCGATTATTCCGATGATGTTGGTGCTTTTTCAAATGCTAGTTCCAGCTCTTGAACAATGATATACCATTAAATATCGTATTCATACTTGTCTGCTGACCTATGTGTTCGTTGAACTAGAAATTATCAGAGTGAAAAAGGCAGTCATGCCATACAGATGAATATTCCTCATATATTTTTATATCAATGAAAAAATACATGAAATGCTCCTTTCAATAGATTATTTTGACGAGTTGATCACAAGGAACCATGGTAATCACATCTCCAACGGGATTAGTTTGCAATAATTATCGCCTTAGAAAAGAACAATGAATCACATTATTTGTTTATATCTGCTCAGGTATACCTAATACCTACCTATAACCTGGGTAAACGTTTTTGACGGATATTTTGTTACGGCAGACATTTTTTAACAAACTGAGGTCACTCTCGATTTATCCTGTAGAATAACTTCATCAACCGGATATCCAAGTAAAATGATTTCGTGACTGTACAACGGGAACCTGATAAATACGCGGTACATTTTTGTGTGTTGCCTATAGATGATAGTTTGTTTCTGGCCGAGACGTTCACAAAATGTTCCAAAACTCTTGTGCTTCACTGCGGAAGCCGTATGATTCAGCATTTTGTTTATCAGGCACGAACTCCGTGGCATTGGAGTAAAAGTAGTTGCATGAATGAGAGAAAAATGATTTTTTTCATCTCAAAGTCTTCCTCCACAATTTTATTTGGAATATTTATTATCAAATTTTTAGCTGTATGGGCTTCCTTGAAAGTGTAAGCTCTCTATGTTGGCGGAATAAAGAGGCTCGACTAGCAGTGTCAATAGAGTGTTTCCCGAATTTAATGCAGATTGAATAATTTTCACTAACCTAACATTGAGAAACATGGCTCGCGATAATAAATATTTAAACGAACAGAAACTTTAAGATCTTTTAATGAAAAGTGGCAGTGAAAATGAATTAGGGATGAGTGAATCTAATACAATTTTATATATTCTTGAGTGTATATTTCCTTCGGAAAGATTGAATTTCAAGTATTTTATTGAAGTGAATTTGTGTTTTATTGAAGTGAATAAAGTACATATTGATCACTACTATGTCGTGGAAAATGGGCACTACAACTTGTGGCGGAATTATGATTTTTTTTAAAAAACTGATTTTTTTGGTTTATCCGGTTTTACTCCGTTACTAATAATTCGATCAAGTTGTGCTGGAACTAATTTTCTTTGCATTCAGAATCTCTACAATTAGTCCATTGGGAGTATTGAGATTGCCTTATTGGTTTCCAAAGTTCAAGTAAATGCTTTTAAAGGTTTATAACAAATCTAGCAATGACAGTTGGGAGTAGAAAACATAACAGGATATAACTACGGACCGTCTAAGATAGCACAGTCGGTTTCCTGATTGTATTTTTATCACAGAATCAATTGAACAGAAAATCTCTATTGTTTGGCCTATATGGCCATCTGTAGTCTTTAGTCGTTGTTATATTATATGAACATTCAATATGAAATGAAGCACTGATCGATGTAAACAAATATGTTCTTTTGAAATTTTCCTTGTGTTCCATCGTCATTCAGAAACGGATAAGATATATCGCATGTGTGACATGCTTCAATCGAAAATATAATGAATCTTCACTCAGATATCTTCAGAGGTTTCGATAGTGTCTGAATGAAAAATGTGTTATAGGTATAGTTTGATAATTTGTGATATTGTAGGTACCTGGTCAAAAAGTTTGGTAGCATCAATTCCTGCTGCCCTCATGAGTTCATCGGGACCACCTGGATGGAATGGTATGTATGAAGTCACGTTGTATACTCTTCCCCGAATGGCCAACCAGATGTCGTCAATGGTTATGTGCTGTGACAGTTCATGTCTTGTCACCTAGAAGAGAGGTTATTGGACCATATTCAGTCTTAAAAATTACGAGTCATGAGACGTTTATTCTTTATTAATAATCAAATGTGAGTATATGATACACCAAGGTTGAGGAAGATACTGTTATGGCTCAAGCACCATATCTGGAAGTGTGCATATATATTCAACAGAAACAACTGAATGATTTCAACTGTTATTTTGATTTTAAACATTTCATTGCCCCCAAATATTCAGTCCAATTGGGTGAAATGAATATTGGAGGTGATTTTATTCCTCCGGCTCTGTAAGAAGCGGCAGAAATTGCAGATTTATTACGACAAGAATCACGAATTCCTAGTGATTGGTTGCAATTTACAGTACGCCGTTGAAAATTTTTTGTTTTTCATTATTAACCCTAGTCAATGATGAAATCATTAGTGACCCCTTGCTTCAAGAAAATAGTTTGTTGGCGTTAAAATAATGTCAGTAATAATGATTCCTGTATAATATATATGTATATATATATATATATATATATATATATATATATATATATATATATGAAAGAGAGTAATATCGAGGGGACTGTCAAAAACAAAATGGGAGGAATTTAATGGACATAGCCCTCAGAGAAAGATGCTAACCGTAGACACGTGTTTCGGGCTCTCGGTCCTCATCAGTACGGTGGAGAAGTGCAAGGATGAACAACACTTGGTAGAAAACGACAAATCAACGGAGTCAACAAACAGAAACCAGCCGCTCATTTGTGATTTCGGTCAGCAGACCCTGAATTCCAGGGCAACAACCAACGTCACCACGAAGGCAGCTATAGCTACCTGCGTGACATCAGCCTCATCGGCCCTCATCAGTAACCGGAAGTGACTCTGACTTTTTCATTTTAAATAGCACCCTGTATATTTTTTGGATGGCGAACAGAAACCATTTTGTTGTAAATGTAAGGAAAAGATTAAATGCACTAAGTCATTATCCATACATAAATTCTCCAAAATATAAGTAATTCACTTGAAACTATTTTCGCTGATAGATAGATTCGGGGGAAAATTAAATGTCACCATTGACTTTCCTCTTGAAGGATTAGACATGAGTAATTATTCAACAGATAACATAATTCCATGCCGCTACAACTTGTATGCTGTGTCCAATCATAGTGGAACATCCTATAGCGGACACTACACGGCTTATATGCAGACACATAGCACGAGTACAATGACTCGAGAGTATCACCGATATCACCAGAATCCCTTATAAGTGGTGAAGCATTCGTCCTCTCTTATGAGCAAGAGAGCACCAAATCACTTATTTGTTTTTTTTTTCTGTTGTATTGTATTTTATACTCAAAAGTTACTTGTTATTATTTTGATGAGGTTAAACAATTTTTTATTTCTACTCAAAATTATATTTCCAACGATGTATTTTACATTTGATTTGATGGAGAAAACGTCAATTGAAATTTCAAATTGCAGAATTGCAGTAGGCTACGATATTTTGTGTAATCTTGATTTTGACTTCAATAATAATTGATAATTCATGAACAATTTTGCATTCGAGATGACGAAGATAACGTCAAATTTCAAATTATTAGAATTGTAGTAGAACTGGAAGAATTAATAATTCTAAAATGAAAACCTTAGTGTGCCATGGAAACATTTGAATACATTTGTTTATAACTTTGACAGTTAATAATTCTCAATAGTAGTGTGCGTGTCAGAGAAACCAACATTCAAGATTGAATAACCGTGAAAATGATGATAATTTCAATAATCAAGAGAAACTGGATATGATACTGATTTATGGAAAATGCGAAGATAATCGTCGGGCTGCCCTACGTGCATACAGAGAGAATTACCCTGATAGACGAATGCCAAGCGCTATGTATTTCATACGCTTGGCTTCGAATTTGGCAACAAGTGGATCATTTCATAGAAAGCGTACTGTCTTCAAAAGTGCTACGGACGAATTGTTCATGAATTATCAATTATTATTGAAGTCAAAATCAAGATTACACAAAATATCGTAGCCTACTGCAATTCTTTCAATTTGAAATTTCAATTGACGTTTTCTCCATCAAATCAAATGTGAAATACAAAGTGTGGTACATCGCTGGAAAGATAATTTTGAGTAGAAATAAAAAATTGCAGAAAATATACAGGGTGCTATTTGACATAAAAAAGTCAGAGTCACTTCCGGTCAAAGTGACTTTGAATTTTTGTTCTTCTCAGTTGAAGGTTCCTTGAATGAATTGAAGATAATGAAATTTTCAAATTTCTATCTTCCGAAATGGCTGAGATAAACCATTGTAACAGGTATAGTGGGACACCCGGTATATATATATATATATATATATATATATATATATATATTATATGTTTCTTTGTAGATTTTCGCGGGTATAATGTGTTGAGATAGTTTCTCGGGTTTCTGTCTGCGTTATTGGTCCTGAAAAGGTCCGATTTCATGACCTTTCGGCAAACTCACATTTGCCATATTCAGGTGATGTCTCGTTCATTTGATTGTTTGGAAGTAACTGATGTTTTTGTGTTGTGCTCCTCAATTCGTAATGGTGGTTGGACGATTGCACACGATCGTCACGATCGGTTTCCTTCGTTTGTGCCCTGTTGCGTGTGGAGCCGGAAGACGTCTTCGTTGTATGCGTTGATGCCAGATAGTCACCGGTATTGCTCAATTGTGCACGTACGGTTTCCTTCCTTCCTTCCTGTTCTGCTTTGTGTGGGTCCGGAAGAGGTCGCTGTTGGACGCGCCGTTGCCAGGTTGCAAGAATGCCATGGGTGTTGCTGGGTGAACTATCTGCTGGAGGCGTCGATGTTTCATGCCAGTTGATGTTTCGTTGTTGATCAATTTGTCGGTGGGTTGAGAAGATCGCCATATGGTTGGTAGTCTTTGAATATCATCCGTTTTGTTCATATTATGTGGTCGTTTTTCCATTTCAATGGCTTCTCTCGTTGTTTTTGAGTGAGTGGAAATTCTTATCACTCGACATGACGATGTTTCGTATAGAAATATTGTGTTCTTCTTTGCGGATGTTGATTCTTCTGTTTGTTTGGCCCACGTATGTCTTTTCACAATTTCCACAAGGTATTCCATAGACTCCTTGGCACGGTTCTTAGGATTTCTGAGAGTGGATCTTATTTTACGGTCTGCTGAGAACGTTGTGAGGATATTGTGTCGGTGAAGAACCCTACTGCTGTCCGTTGTACTCTCTATATATAGTGAAAATGATTGCCTATCGGTGGTTCCTGAACCTCTCGTTGTTTCGTTTAGTAGTACATTCATCTGGAAGGTCGTTTCGATATTACTCAACTCCTCTTTTATTTGGTCGTTGTCCGCCAATCTTCTTGATCGAGTTATCAGTGTCTTCGCCACCGAGTGAATTTCTTGTGGATGTTGATGAGAATTTGGCTTCAAGTATCGATTGGTGTGAGTTTTCTTGCGATGGACAGTCAAAGACTACCAACCATATGGCGATCTATCTTGACCCACCGACAAATTAATCAACAACAAAACATCAACGGAGATGATACATCGACGCTTCCAGCAGATAGTTCACCCAGCAACACCCATGGCGACCTGGCGACCTTTCAGTCCCATACAAAGCAGAACACGAAGGAAGGAGACCGATCGTGTACAATTGAGCGTGGGCGATCTGGCAACAACGCATCCAACAACGACGTCTTCCGGCTCCACATGCAACAGGGCACGAACGAAGGGAACTGCCATCATTACAAATTGAGGAGCACAAAACGAAAACATCAGTTGAGTTCGAAACAATCGAATGAACGAGACATCACCTGAAGATGGCAAATGTGAATTTGCCAAAACGTCGTGAAATCGGACTTTTTCAGGACCAAGAACACAGAACGCAGACAGTAACACGAGAAACTATCTCAATATATATATATATATATATATATATATATATATATATATATATATATATATATGTATATATATATATATTCTTTATTTTCTCGAAATAATAGCCTTAGTCAGTCTATATATTTTTTATTCAATTCGACGTTTCGACATTCATTCATTCATTCAGTCATGAAACATGAAATGAAAGAATAATAGTTGAATTATATTTTCCCCTGAAGATGACATAAACAATGTCGAAACGTCGAATTGAATAAAAAATATATGGACTGACTTAGGCCCTTATTGCAAGAAAATAAAGAATATAAACATATGTGGTCAAGGAATTAAGAAATATATATATATATATATATATATATATATGTACATAATAAATATATATGGGGGTGAGTTGATGATAACATAGTGGAATGATAAGAATATACAATATTCTGAAGTTCCTCAATGAAGTATATATTTCCTATATGAAAAGCCTATAATGTTACGAAACTGGTTTTGTGATTATAACAAATACTTGATCAATTCAATTTCCGTTAAAAACAATTGAAAAAAACAATTGATCACACAAATAACATCGACTGTTTCTTGGAATTTGCGACGGTTGGATTGGGAATCTAGGTCAATGCTCGCTTCGTCTAGCATGTGCGAGATGATCAAGACGTACTCCTCTAATTTTCGTAACCATACTCTCAAATAAGTTCTAGAATGGACATTATTATAACTCTCTTTTCATCGATGGCATCTATCAATATCAGAAAAAGAGGAACCACGATTAAAAATTGATTCCAAAAGTGGCTAGACCCAGTAGGGAAGCCAAACCTGTATTTGATAATGATAATAATCGAGTTATCATTTGGGACACTTTCATGCATATCCTCAACCCTCGATGTGAAAGGCGTCGTTAAACTTGGGAAATGCAAACCACTCTACGTCGTAATTATCTACATGCTTTTTCATTTATACCACTACGGAAATTATTCTAGAATGAGTTTACGAAGATTTATTGCAAAAAATACCAGCGTACCATAGCAATTCATATCAAATCGACCCACTTATTCGTTGATCGTTGGGAAATCGTTTCCATTAGTTTGCAACACAGAAAATTTGGGGAAATTGATACTTTCAACCCCAAAGGAATCAGAAGCGTGAGGCATTCTATTCAAAGTAGAATTGAAGAATATTTGATTAAAAAAAGTGGTCGTACTGAACATTAATGTTAGGATATGATTCCTGTTTGTTGTTGATTATTTTTTGAAATTTCTAGAAACCAATGGGAACTTTCGATTCAAATCATTCATGTACGTTTTGGCCAATCAAAACATTATTATAGTGGGAATATTTCACCTATAAAATTGCCTCGAGAATAATTTGAGGTATTTTGTTTTTAGTGTCTGACAACTTATATTTTGAATTTGACGTCTGTCGAACTTGTTGCCATTTGGCAATAGCCACTCGAGCCCGTTGCCTGGCAACAAGTTTTCGAAAGTCTGTCGAATTATTTTCACTTTATTCTCACCCTCTTGTGATATTACAAGTGATAATTTGTTGTTTTTGTGGTTAATTGGATAGGTCACCATATTATTTTTTATTGAATCATTGTGTTTTGTGTTTCCATGTCATTTTTGGAAAACTAAGTAATCCGTTAGGAATTCATCAATTCTAACTGAGTGACAGAGGATGAAGTTAGATACAAAGAATGTTAAAATGACCCACTTGAATTAAGTTGCATTATTTTTTAATGGCATTGAAAAATTAGAAAGATGCCAATAGCAAAGATTGACACATTGCCAGATAAGTGCTTTGCAAATTTTTCCGAGATTTTTTTTTTCAAGGGCGGGCCTTTGTTGTCAAAAGTTCAAAAAATGACACTGTTGTAGCCGACCCATCATTGAATTTTGATTATATACCGGGTTTCCCAAAATTCAATGCGGCAGGAAATATCTTGTTTGTTGAAGGAGATAGACATCAATATTTTCCACAGAAGTTCGAGGATTTCATAGGAGCTACATTTTGGTTTAATATGGTTTTTTGAGGGTGCAAGAATCCAAAATATTATTTTGTTCAACAGAACACCCTATATCATGTGTAGCTTTTGAAATTCGGTTATGGCGTTGTTGTTGACTCATTTGGCATTTTTTCTTGAAATGAAAGGTTTTGAGAAAGACAATTTTTGAAGATATCTCATACACGAATCCTCAGAAATGCATCAGAAGACCTAAAAATTAGTGAAAATATACCGGGTGTTTAAAATGATGGTTGCAGTTCCAAGTTTTTTTAATTGAATTCAGTGAGTGAAATCATTTTGAATATGAAACAATTGCGATATTGAAAGAGGTGTATTCATGAACAAATCAATAACAATGTAATATAACTTGATGTATTGATTCATAAGAATAATACCTAAATATATGTCATGAGAATTGTTCATTAAACATGAGACAGGCTACGGAACGGCGATTCAGTTCTCCCGAACTAGTCGCTCATATATCATTAGGCGTAATATCACCGCAGGTTGGTCTAATATTCATTTTTCACATCATCCAGATCGAAAAGAGGAGTGGTGATATCAATTTTCTTGTATATCTCACCCTATAGATGAAAAATCAAGTGGTGAGTAATCTGGAGAACGAGCTGGACACCGAACTGGACCCTTATTACCTTCCATCTATTTGGATAAGTTCTATCCAGATATTCAGAGACAACCTGTAAATTACGAGGGGGAGCATCATCTTGTTGGCACCAAATTGAAAAGGATTTTACCTTTTTGATACAGAACATTCGGAATCAGGTATATGTCATAATTTAGAAAATCATTGTTCATAAAAAAAAATTATGTAGTATGGAAATTATTGTAAAATGAAATGACTAATAAATGTTTCTTCCACTATTCTCAGGAAGACTGTAAGTTGTGGTCCGAGTCGAATCAGATCTTGATTTTGTTTCTGTTTATCGTATCATAATTGAATATTCTGTAATAATATCCATTGTTTGCACTTATTTGCACTTTTCGTTGTTATTTGGGTGATTTTAGAGGTAATTTGACAACTTTGAAGGTGATATTCTTATGATAGTGATTTAGACTGAAACTAAAAATGTTCCTTAAATGCTCCCATTGAAATGTATAGATTCAACTCGATTTTGTGATTGAGACAGAGCCACTCACCCGGATCATGATTCCATAAATTGGCTCTAACATATCGAGAATGAACTAGCCAGCAATAATCTTTGTTTGAATATAAAAAAAAACTTGAATAGGTCTTTTATTTTCCTCCATAGACGTCTGAAAAGTTAGGTTAGGAAAGTAACATCTGAAACTGGTCAGTCTGCTCTATCAACTGTCACCACAGGAACACAGAACAAAACTAATTGACGAGTCTGCTGCATTTCTTGTGCTTGTTTTAGTTTAACCTTGGCGCTACCTTCTGTGATAAATAAGAACTTTGTTTTATTCAGTTTTTCTCTTTCAACTTGGATATATTTAAAACTTTGATAGGTTTCACATATATTTACAATTTTAATCTATTTTACATATATTTACAATTTTACTCTAATTTATATTGTGAATGCCGCTATTTTATGGATTCTTTTTGTGATTACCTGACGAGTAAGTGTAACTGAAGGTTTCTGTTATTTTTAGACATCAAAACCGCCCTTTATATTTTATGTTGGTATTACCAGCAAGGCCGCCATTTATGTTCTTTGTTGGTATTACCATTTTGTGTTCTGTCTTTCTGTCAATAAAAGGTCAGTCGTTTGTTGTTCACGAAACATGACGGTTGTTCAATTTACCGGTTATTTATAACAGGTTATGGGCCCACCCACGGTATCCATTAACGCCTTGTTTATTCAAGTCGAAATGAAACTGAAAGTGTGAAATGGCTGTGAATTATATAGCAAATATTCCGAAGCTTAAAAGTCGTGAGAATTATGCTGACTGGTCATTTGAAAATTTCCTCGTGTTGGAAGGGCTGTCGGAATATACGTCCGAAGTTGTAGCAAACAGTGACGTCAAAGCAAAAGCGAAGATAATTCTAACAATCGAATTCATGTCCATATTAAGGAGGCGGTTACAACTGTGGATCTGTGGAAAAAAATTAAAAGTCTATTCGCCGATTCTGGCCAGATTAGTAAAATTAGTCTGCTACGTAACTCAATTTGGACAAGGCTTGAAGAATGTGGATCCATAATTGGTTATGTGAATCATACCGGGTGGTTCACTTACGACTATCCACCCTCAATAACTCCCAGAAAAATTATTTTATAAAAAATCGCCGGGACACGTCGATTTTTGTTTAGAGGAGGGCACCATTTGACGAGAAGTAGATATGCTATACTACTCCCCAGAGCAACCCCCTCTATAATTTCAATAGGGAATGAGGGTCGTGTCATACATCATTGTGAAGGTTATTCAATTCTGATACTAGCAATGCAACATTTTCTGAATTTGAATGAGGCTTGATTTGTTGAAAATATAAACAGGATGTTCATAAAATCAGATGTGGAATCATCTGCGACTGAAAGGTAAACTTTAGTCACTATCTTCCATCGTCAAGATAACCTCTTGTGGGGTATTCATGTTGAAAAGGGAAACATTCTCAATTGAATATTGATAGAAAGATTTTTCTGTGAATTGAAAAATCCACGATTAAAATGAAGTTATTTTTTGTGAATGTCTAACAGGAAACAACTATTTTCCCGGCCAAAGCCACGCTGGACATTGAACTACATCTGATAGATATTCTGAAAAGGCCCTAACTCAAAAGAAAAAATCTGAAATTGAAAATTTTGCATTTTCATTCAGATAGTTATTTGATTTTCTATTCCAGTCTCAATTAAGAACTCATAAAGATGAATGAGGCAAAGAAGAATGTTTTCCAAAAGAGAGTACTCACCAGAAATCATTCGTAACATTGACGCAGGAGAGACATCGCATTCACTAGGTCTTCAATACATTTTTGTCGACGAAAATCTATTTCACGCTTCCACGATCATCAGGAAGACCGGAAGAATGGGAAACACATTCTCAAGAAGCAGTCTCACTTTGCAAAGATGGAAAAAGTAAGAATCATTTCTTTTTGAGAGACACTTTGAAATTAGTGTTTTCTGACATTAAAACCTGTCATGAGGTATGATAGATTGATTTGTTGAAAATATAAACAAGATGTTCATAAAATCAGATGTGGAATCGTCAAATAACGACCGCCCACGATTGTGAACTGTTAAATAAACCCGCTAAGTCTTGAGTGCAAAGGGAAAATCATGGGAACGAGAAATAAGTTAGAAGTGCGGGGAATATTATAGGAAACTATTGCGGAAGCATTCTCCAACAAAGATTTCATTGCTCAGGTAACAAAAACGGTGACCGAGATAGTGAACAAAAAACTAGAAGCTCGAAAAGTTATAAAACCCAAGGTGAAGTATAAAGTCAATGGAAAAAAAGTTGGACGATTTGTTTGCAATATAAGAAAAGAAACAACATCTGTATCTACGGCATCCAAGAAGCGAAAATGAAAATATTTCCTCCAAGTGTCTTCAAATACTCAACGAACGGAATCCATGAATTTGAACAGCAGTAACATTATGTCAGCTTTCAGAATAGGGTCTCAAACTGGAATATTAGGAAAACCTCGACCAACAATTGTAAAGTTCGCAAACAATGAATGCAAAACTGGAATATTGAAAACACAGCCAAATTTAAAGGTAAAAAGTTATTCATCACCGAAGACCTGACAAAAACAAACGTTTACTTATGAATGAAACGAAGGCGAAGTTCGGAGACAAAACGTTTGGACACTGAATGGCAAATATTTGCTAGAATTGACGACCGTAAGAAAAAAATCAGATCAGTGAGGATTTAACAAATTATGTATGACAGCGGCGAAATCAACACATTGTTTCACTTCTATTTCTTTCGTCTCATTGTTTTATATAAACACCATAACATGAAATATTTCCCTTGTTTTCAAATTATCATCGAGTTAATCTTAAAGTTTTGTATATCTTTTTTTTTAACGAAATGTTCGGTATGAAAAAAAATAGCTACCAGTTGAACATTGTGATATTAGGAGTAATACTCATGCTGTGACTATTGGAAAAAAAAAACAGGAAAATCTTATTACTATTTCAGTATATTATTAAGTATAATTTGATTGATTTCTTTTCATACACTGAATTGGTAGACACTTCTTTTATAATTTACTTTTCTTAGAATTCAAGGATATAATATTATAGAATGATTGATTTCTTTGACGAACTGGAGCAGTATAGAGAGAGACAGACGTACGTGAAGATATAAATTTTGCAATGACACAAAGGTAGAAACATTTAAACATAGTTCACTTCAATATTAGAAGCCTGAACAAAAACTTTGAAGAACTCCTAGTATATATCGACTCTGTAAAAAACGAAATTGACGTCATTGTTTTATCAGAGACTTTTCTCATTGAAAGTTTAGAAAATTTCGAAATTCCTGAATTTAACATTTTCTATAACCAATCTAGATTTAATCAAAACGATGGCGTGGTTCTATATGTAAAAAAGCAAATTGGGAATGTTATAAGTACAATACATAACCTCTCAGAAACAAATATTTTGGTTATCGATTTCATCCTGGAAAATATGACCTTTTCAATAATAGCATCATACAGGCCACCAGCTACAAACAAACAATTGTATATTACTGAACTTGAGAACCTTTTTTTAACTAGAAATAAAAAAGATTTCGAAGTATTTATAGGTGACACTAATATAAATTTACTAAATGAAGACGACACATGTGTCATTAACTATGTTTGTAATATGGCCACACATGGGTTCTTTCCTAAAATTAACACAAAACCAACGCGAGTCACTGAACATACCTCAAGTTTAATTGATCATATATTCACTAGAATAAATAAAAATGATGCATTCGATGAGAAAAACATTAATTCATTTATATGCAAAACTAGCCTAACCGATCACTACGCTATAGCACTATCTGTGAAATTAACTGATCGAGGTGTGACAAAATATAATGCTGATACAACAATCGAAAAGAACTATATAAACTATAAAAGCTTAGTAGTCAACTAGATGTCGAAAAATGGGAATATGTAATGAACTCAACTGATCCACTGTCAGCGTATAATCATTTTATTAACATCTTACAATCATTCATAAAAAAAAGTTCTGAAACTAAAAAACTGAAATTGGAAAATAAGAAACTTAAGCCTTGGATAACCGATGGACTAATAAATTCAATCAGACATCGAGATCGATTGAAATCCAGACTTTTAAAAAACTTCTCTTTAGAACTGAAAATAGAATATACACATTACAGAAACTTTCTAAACAATCTAATACGTAAAACAAAAACCGATTACTATAAAAAGAGAATAATAGCGGCAAATAATAACTATAAAAAAACTGGACCGAAATTAATGACATAACAAATTCATCAGAAACATTCTCAAGCAGACAATATAAATATAACCGATGACCAAGGTATTGAAATCTCATCAGATCTAGAAAAAGCTGAGTATATCAATAAATTTTTTGTTCAGGTGGGAACGCTCATGGCCCAAAAAATTGATACCAAAACGTCTCCGCAGGAAGTAAATCCTCATATAAGAGATTCGCTATTTCTCAATCCAGTGACAAGTAATGAAATAATCTCCACTATTTCTACTCTAAAAAATAACACATCGGCAGGTCCTGATCGTATCTCGGTCTTTTGATAAAAAAAATTCAGCAAAACCTATCGGATCCGTTGTCTCATATAATAAATCTATGCCTTCCTAACCAGTATTATACCTGGTGCTTGCAAAGAATCAATAACTACACCAATTTCCAAAGCAGGCGAGAGGAAACTCGCTACGAATTATCGGCCTATTACAGTTATAAATAATTTTGCAAAATATTCGAGAAAGTGTTGAAAGTCCACCTTATGCAATTCCTAGAATCCAATAATATCTTATCAAACGCGCAATTCGGTTTCCGAAGGTTTTCCACAGAACAGGCTATATTCAGATTGGTGAAAGACGTCTTGGCTAATCTTAATGATAATAATAAGTGCCTAACAATATTTCTAGACCTGGCCAAGGCGTTTGACACCGTGGATCACAAAATATTATTGCAAAGATTGGAAATAGCGGGGATAAGAGGCACTGTTCTTAATCTATTTGAAAATTATCTCTTGGATAGAACTCAGAGGTAAAATCAATAATTGTTTTAGTAACCCCTTCCTATCACCATAGGTACCGCAAGGACAGTGATGGGTCCCATACTCTTCCTAATTTACATAAACAATATTGAGTACTGAGAAACACCAAAAGCTCAGTAATCTCATATGCAGATGACACAGCGATAATGTTTTTGGAGATTCTTGGACAAAAGTATACCAACAAGCCGAACAAGAGTTAAATATATATTTTGACTACATAGATGGTAGCCTTTTAAGCTTAAATACTGATAAGACAAAATTTATCACATTCAGTGCTGATATTGAGATCAACCAGAGTTCGATAAAATAACAATAAAAAAAAAACCTTGACCATATTCATTGCACATGCCGCATAATAAAATTAAAAAAATTAAATATCTGGGTGTAATCTTAGACCAACACCTACGATGGTCTGAGCATGTATCATATACAATTCAGAGACTTCGCAAACTTATACGTAAATTTTATCAGTTAGAAATATTTTAAGCAGAAAAACAATTGTGATGGTGTATAATGCACTAGCAGAGTCCATTATACGATACTGTGTCATTATTTGGGGGTATGTACAAAACAGCCTTATGTGATCTAGAAATCACTCAAAATACAATTATAAAGATTATACTTAAAAAAAAAATTATTCTCCACAAAAAGAATTATATCGTGAAGCTAACCTACTGAATCTTAAACAAATTTATATATACCAATGTATTCTATGGATGATGAAACCAAAACCTACATTGTTTACTGATAAATTAGACATGCATTAAACTACTGTGTAAAACATGTCGTTATCACCTTACATACATAGTATTGAAACCATTAATCTTCTCTCTCTTTCTCTCTCGCTCTAATTTCGCAGTTTTCCATTCTCCTTCTCTTTTGATAATGTCTACCAACCAATCTTATTTAAAAAGGTATATATTAAATTTAGATTAAGGTTTTTTTTTTTTCTTTTTCTTTGTAAAATGACTCTCTAGCATGGGGTGAGTTGTAATACAAGCCATAAGGCTTAGACAATCCACCTAGTGCAAATTCATAAAATTCTCTTGTAAACATTGTCTGAATAAAAATATATCAATATCAATATCAATATCTGCGACTGAAAGATAAACTTTAGTCACTATCTTCCATCGTCAAGATAACCTCTTGTGGGGTATTCATGTTGAAAAGGAAAACATTCCCAATTGAATATTGATAGAAAGATTTTTCTGTGAATTGAAAAATCCACGATTAAAATGAAGTTATTTTTTGTGAATGTCTAACAGGAAACAACTATTTTCCCGGCCAAAGCCACGCTGGACATTGAACTACATCTGATAGATATTCTGAAAAGGCCCTAACTCAAAAGAAAAAATCTGAAATTGAAAATTTTGCATTTTCATTCAGATAGTTATTTGATTTTCTATTCCAGTCTTAATTAAGAACTCATAAAGATGAATGAGGCAAAGAAGAATGTTTTCCAAAAGAGAGTACTCACCAGAAATCATTCGTAACATTGACGCAGGAGAGACATCGCATTCACTAGGTCTTCAATACATTTTTGTCGACGAAAATCTATTTCACGCTTCCACGATCATCAGGAAGACCGGAAGAATGGGAAACACATTCTCAAGAAGCAATCTCACTTTGCAAAGATGGAAAAAGTAAGAATCATTTCTTTTTGAGAGACACTTTGAAATTAGTTTTTTCTGACAGTATTAGGAAAAATGGTTATAGAAAAAAGTTTTGGCATTTTTTTATCATTCTAGATATATCTTGGATCTTGTGGTGGAATTCCGTGAGACTGGATCAGACGCCAATGAAAAAAAAATGATAGTTTGGCGTCTGTTACAAACGAGATCAATCAAATAGAAGTTTCAGGACAAGTTGGAGTCGACCTAACTTCGTCCATACGGCAACTCAATAGCATAACAGGCATATCGAGAACTTCCATAATGGGGGTGCTAAAATTGCACAAATTTCATCCGTATAAGTTACATCTTCACCATGAACTGAATGAGGATGACTACGACAGACGATCTGAATTTTGCGAAAAAGTAACAAGAATGATACAGAGGAACCACGGATTCATTAAGCATATTTGCTTCAGTGATGAGTTTGCATTTAACGGGTTAGTAAACAGACACAACTCTCGCTTTTGGGATCAGAATAACCCCCACCTACTTAGAGAAAGGATCACACAATGGCCTCAAAAGTTGAATGTGTAGGCAGGGTTTCTGGGTAATGAAATCATTGGCCCAATATTTATCCAAGGTGATTTAAATGGTGCTGTTCATTTGGATATGCTGCAAAATCTGATTGAACCACTTGATTTGGATGCTGTTGAGACGGACCTTGATGATGGAGGTAATCCAAATCTATTGGCAGATAACATTTATTTCCAGCGAAACGGGGCACCACCTCATTTTCTACTACAGGTGAGAGAATGGCTATCCCAAACTTTTCCAAACAAATGGATAGATCGTCGAGGTCCGATAGAATGGCCAGCACGCTCGCCGGACTTGGCACCCAATGATTTTTTCCTCTGGGGTCATTTGAAATTCGTTATTTATAAAACTCAACGCACTGACCCGAACGATTTGGAAAGAATTATAACTGAATGCCAGGCAAACAGTTTCAAAGGTGCAGGAGGCATTTGAAAATAGACACTTCTACTGTATGGGAGTAAATGGCAGTCATTTAAAAAAAAAATTGTGAATAATTGTTTGATAATCTATTTCGTATAATTTATTTACTCACAATTCACCAATGTACCATTTGAACTCGAATATCTCGAGCACGCCTTTTTCAAATTCAGAAAATTTTGCACTACTAGTATCAGAATTGAATTACCTTCACAATAATGTATGACACGACCCTCAGTCCTATCAAAATTATAGAGGGGGTTGCTCTGGGGCCCCCCTCCAAACAAAAATCGACGTGTCTCGGTGATTTTTTGTAAAATAATTGAGGGTGGATAGTCGTAAGTGGACCACCCGGTATAGTGAAAACCAGGCAAAAGTTAAATGGAATCGGTTTTAAGATCAGTGACGAATGAGTTGGATCATTATTATTGGCGGGACTTCCTGATCATTTTTCTCCGATGATAATGGCAATCGAACATTCCCGTGTCGCCATCTCTGCAGATATCATCAAAACAAAGCTTCTAGACATGGACGTTAGTGTCACTATCAGTCATAAAAATACTCTAGTTAAAAGAAGTTGGCAGCACCGAAACTCCGATAGAAATGACAGTAATGGCGGACAACGAAGACAAATATCATGTTGGAGATGTAAACAAAAAGGACATTTGCGATCTTTTGAAGTAACAGCTGTGGATGAGGAGCCATGTACAAGTGAAAATGCCTTTCCTGTATTGTTTTCGGGTGGAAACTTTAATACAGAGGACTGGTATGTTGACTCTGGAGCGAGTTGCTATTCCACATCCAATGAAAACTAGGTTTTCGATAAAAACTTACCCGAAATAATGATATCAAATAGGGAAAACTGCCAGCAAAGTGCATAATTGAAGCCTCAATCCCTGTAAGAAATATCATCCGACGAATTTATTATCTGTAAGTCAACTAAAAGTTTGTTGCAGTATTTTTAATGGAAAAAATTAATTAGTGGCATTAGCAAATTGACACGATGGCGTTTATGAATTAAATGTGGCTAAACAGGACAGTTTACCTGCAGTGCCTGCTACAGGTTACACCTGGCATCGACGTTTCGTTCATATTAACTCGATAGACCTGAACAAAATACAAAATGGAGCTGTTGAAGGCCTGGCGTGTGAAGATAATGCCATTTTTGAAAAGCAATAGGGTACCATCTGTTGCAAAGGTAAGCAATCTCGTTTATCCTTCAATGAATCAGGCACAAGAGTTTCATCAATCTTGGAAATAATCCAAGCAGATGCATGTGGCTCCATGGAGGAACTTTCTATTGGTGGTTCTAGATAATTTGTAACCTCTGAAGATGCTTTTAGTACGATTTACCTACTACTTGAAACGAAAGGATGAAGTTTTTGATTGTTTTAGAAATTTTAAACCAATGGTAGAAAAACAAAAACAATGCACAATAAAAACTTTCAGATCTGACAATGCAGGCGAATTTTCTTTAAATATGTTCAACAATCATTTAAAACAAAATAGTTTAATCAACCAGACAACAAATAGTTATACCCCTGAACAAAATGTCTGAAAGGCTTAATTGAGAAAGCAAGATGTATGCTATTTGATTCTGATCTAACCAAGAAATGTTGGGCCAAGGCATCATACACAGCTATGTATTCACGAAACAGATCAATAGCATCAAAACCTTAATGGCAAAACACCTTCAAAATTTGGCATAACAGAAAACCGGACTTAAAAACTTATAGAACATTTAGAAGTGAAGTAATGGTACATACAGCTAAATAAGAAAGAAGAAAATCGGATGAAAAAGCCAAAGAAATAATTTTAGTTGGTTATAGTGAGATTACAAAAGGATATAGGGTGTACAATCCTGAAACAGGAGAAAAAAAGATGCTGAATTTATGAAAGAATGTAAGGATGACACTGTTTGAATCTCTATTGAAAAAAAGGCAGATTCAGTGGGGGATAACCCTAAATGTAGATGAAGTTAATAATTCTACAAATGGAAGTAAAGAAGAATATAACTTTAATAAACCGGTAGATGCTGAATACATTGTTGATATACCTGTTGAACTGCCTGAAAATGTGAGATCTAGGAGAGACAGAAAAGAAAAGCAATTCCAGGACTATGTGACCTACATGTGTTCTGGAAGTGTAATAAGCGTTAGTGATGATCCGTTTGGTGTCATTGAAGCAATGTCTGGTCCAGACAATGAGGAATGGCGACAAGCAATGATGGAGGAATATAATCTTTTCAAGGGAGAATGATGCCTGGGAGATTACTGAGAAACCTGAAGATGGAAATGTGGTAAAGTGCAAGTGGGTTTTTAAAAGGAAGAAAAATGGTGATGAAAGTGTGCGTTACCGAGCTAGGCATGTTGCAAAGGGTTTTACACAAAAGCCCGGTGTTGATTACGAAGAAACCTCCTCACCTGTGGTGAGACATTCCACACTCAGGTTACTTATTGCAATTTCTGTCCAATTAGACATAGTTTAACACATCTCGATGTTATAACTGCTTTTTTAAATGTCAACTTGACTGAATTGTTGTTTATGGAACAGCCTGAAGGTTTCAAAATATCCAACGGTGAAAATAAAGATTGTAAATTAAAAAGAGCCATCTACGGTCTGAAACAATCTGCTCGAGTCTGGTATGAGAATGTAGATTATGTCGAAGTTAAGTCAGCAAGAAACGATCGAAATTGTTTTGATTGTGAGAGAAAATTGAAGTGAATGTTTGGTGCGGGATTTTTAATGACAGAATAATTGGACCATTTTTCTTTCGTCGGAATTTGAATGCTGAAACGTACTTGGATTTTTTGAGGAACGATTTCTATAATGAACTAGACACTTTCACGTTTGAAAAAAGGCGAAAAATGTATTTCCAACAGAATGGGGCTCCCATCCATAGTACTTTGGCAATGAGGAATTGGATGGACACCACTTTTTCTGGAAAGTGGATAGGTAGGTTTTCAGTAATTCTTTGGCCGCCACGTTCACCTGACCTGACCCCATGTGACTTTTTTTTGTGGGACTATTTCAAAAATACTGTTTACAAATTTAGATCTTCTCGAAATATTGAGCACTTGGAAGAAACTATCCGTCATTGTGCAGCAGAAATTTCTCCAAATTTTTTGTTGAACGTTCGAAAAGAGATATACCATGAAACGATTTTATGTATAGGAAGAGAAGGAAGGCATATTGAGATATGAATTGTTATGATATAGAAATAGTTGAAAATTTGTTGTTTTGTTTATAGAATATTTGAATTACTTGATTGAATAAAAAAACCCGTTCTGCAGAATGTCTTTTCAGGACCACATCTCATCATTTGGAATTGAGTTATACATTTATATCTAACACCAATAATTACCCATCGATCAATGCTGAAAAAACTATGAAAATATTCAGAATTTCTATTTTAGATTAATAGTGCGATAAATTAAATAGTTTTCCAGTTTATGTACGAAGTGAAATCTTCATGCACGATTATCATCGAAATTTGATGATCATAATCCAGAAAACACGATGTTTTTGAAGTGTCATGTCATCACAATGGTCGTGGAATTCTGATATAACTGTTAGATACGAACCGATGTAACAGCAAGGGTTCTGACAAAATCCTATTTTTTAAATATAGTGCCGTCTGGTGAGGAGAAAATGACAAATTTCTGTCAATATCATTGGAATGCAAATGTTATAGTATAGTGAAGCCATTCATGAGACAAAAATTTTATATTTTCAATTAGATGGGAAAATATTCAAAAAAATAGCTATTTCCAATTTTCTTGAATTATCTCCGTTTGTTTGCATAAAATTGAATTCTAAGTAACTTTTTCAAATAACTTTTTTTGATATCTGGCCATCTTACCCCACTTCTTGCCTTTTCATAGCAATTTTTTTCAATTTGTCGCCATACTAGCGATCACGTGACATATGTCAAAATCGATTTTTAGGTAATCGGATAGGCACAAACTTTTCCCTCCCATATGGTTTATACTTTTTGGCGGACACTATATATATATATATATATATATATATATATATATATATATATATATATATATATATATATATATATATATATATATATATATATATATATATATATATATTAATTTATTATTATATATATATATATATAATCTCAGCGTGATATATAACTATCTACTGAATTTTGACACAATTTTAAGGCCCGCTATAATATCAATTCAACAATTCAATTTTTATTTAATCCATAGAGCTGTGAGGCTATCGGACAAGTCAGATATAAACAAGGTTTACATAAAGTGTATAAGATAAGATATAAAAATATAAAAATAAAGTGTATAAGATAAGATATAAAATATAGACAGACAAAACATTTTATCTAAAACTATCAAAAAATTCATTAATGTTATAGGGGCAGAGGGCGAGAAGAAGTCTTTTTATCTCTTTTTTGAATGTGTGCACTCTTTCTATCAATTTTAGTTCTTCAGGAAGAACGTTATATAATCTTAGTCCCAGTATATCTGCAGATTTCTGAGATACTGTTAAACGAACATTGGGTAGATGGAAATTATTTTTTGATCTTGTATGATGATCATGTAGTGAGTTATTCTTAACCAGAGTTTTGCGTTGCTTGTGTATATATGTTAAAAGTTCCAATATATGTAGGCCATAGAGAGGAAGAATTTTAAATTGTTTGAATAGATCCCTGCATGAGGTACCATTGGGAACATTAGCAAGGCATCGCATAATCCTCTTTTGCACCAGAAAAACCTCATTAACTGCAGAAGAACTACCCCAGATGGTTATTCCGTATGGATTGGATTTCCCCGAAATAGAAGAGCCGGAGTCCCTGTATGTCAATTATAGATTTGAGAGATCTTAGTTGAAAACATTTAATACTCAGTGTATTGGCTAAAATTTTACAGTGAGTATTGAAGGATACATTCTGATCAAGTCTAATACCTAGAAAAGTAGAGCATTCCACCTTGTCTATAATTTGATCATCTATAGTTATTTCTACTGCTGGGTTATTTTTATTCTGTCTGGTGTGAAAATTTATATGATTTGTTTTAGTACTATTCAAAAATAGAGAATTATCGTATAACCACTTACGAAGTGACTGAAAAGTAGTGTTAATGTTGTTTTGAATTTGTACCTCAGATTTGCCTGTGAATAATAACGTGGAATCATCTGCATACAAACAGGTAAATGCATTCGGGAGGATTAGAGGTAATTCATTGATGTAAAGTGTAAACAAAATAGGGCCCAATACTGAGCCCTGAGGAACTCCTATTCCTATCGGAAGTTCACTAGAAGTAAATACCAATTTTTCATTGTTCGCCACGTGATTTATCTTGATTTTCTGAAGACGTCCCTTGAGATATGACGAAAACCATTCATGAAGTTTGCCCCGGATTCCGTATCTGAATAATTTATCCAATAAAATGTCATGTTGAACACAATCAAAGGCACGGCTGAGTGGGATAAACATGTGCTCTTCCCTCATTGGTTCTAACATCATATCAATTATTCTGACCGCTTTCACGGTCCTTTCTTGACAATCCACTGCAGGGATCACCACGTGTGTATTTCAATCAAATTTGACATGAATTTGCATATTCAACATGAGATTTCCAAGTAGTCGAAGATGTTTTTTACAAACTGATTTTTAAAGATTTTATTTGTGATGTGCACCGATATTTTCCTGTTAGCAACCTCGAGTTAGTAAGTTTTTTATAGTTCATAAAAAAGAGCATTGTTACAATGTGATTTTGTTCTTTTCAGATGTCTTGATAATGAAATAAAGTATTTCGAAAGCTCGACAAATTAACAAAGAGTCTTCTTTACATGGCCATTTCCTATTGACTGCAACCTCAAAGGAAAACATAAAATTGGTTTTTTGTGTTTCCTAAACTCAGTTTTTCTCAACTGGTCCAGTCAAGAGACTACCCTCTTCTATATATATATATATATATATTTTTTTTTTTTATGGCTTTGACATTTCGTCATTTCGGCCAGTCACAAGTTGAGTATTTTATGTATTATTTCATAGTGTTCTGGGTAGGCCTTGTTACTAACTCCATACGCCACCTAGGAGCAGCACTGTTAATTTGAACGCAACAGCGAATCGTCGAGGACCATCCTCGGCCCGGCTACGATATTTAACATTTAATTCTCTCAAATTAAATAGAAAAATTTCTGCCCTGGCCGAGGATCGAACTCACGACCTTTCGATCATGAGTCGGACGCTAACCCACCGCGCCAATCCCCCCAATATATATATATATATATATATATATATATATATATAGTTTTGAGTTTCTTGAACCAGGAATATACAATGGAGTTTGAGTTTCTTGGGGTTTCGGTTCTTTTTGTGAATGACAAGTCTTCTTTTAGGAGATAAACATTTATTTCGTCGACGTTTCGACCGTGTCCACGGTGTTCTTCAGGAACTACAAATATATTTTACGCTGACACAAAGATCCAATATTAATGATGAAATGGACTTACCTAACAATAATTAGCTGGACCAATATTTCGAAAAAAGGAAAGTGTAAAGGCAGCAGATGATTTATTTTCCATAATTATACAATTTTTTTTCTCCTCTTCATTGTGTATGAATAACCGGGAGACTTTGTTGTTGTTCTTTTTATTAAAATCAAACGTGAGCAATCTGATAAGGAGGCTGGTTGATATGGATGTGAACTATCGTTGGAATGGTACGGTGAAGCGACTTGGGTTATCGGTGGACGGAAGTTTATGTGGGATTCTACTTCGGTTGTTTAAATTGATAATTTCTTGCTTTTCTGGAGATATGATGTTTGTCGATTCTGTTATAGATGGCGTGATGGACGGTGAATGTAGGTGGTAGTATTGTTCAGAGTAGATTATGGTATATTTTGTTTGAGTTAATGATGTCGGTTTTATTATTTATGCTGTTTTTAGTTTTTTTTATATGAATCATTTCGAAGAATTCACGTTTTTTGGTGTTATATTCGGTAGCAAGTATTTCCGTTTGGTCGTAGTTGAAATCGTGATTTGTATAATTTTTATGATTGTTCAGGGCAGTTGATGCGGTTTTTGCATATTTATGAGATTTCAGGCGATTTTCAAGATATTGAAGGGTCTGGCCGATATAGACTTTGTTACATGTTGGTTATTTCATGGAATTTTGTAAATTACGTGGGTCTTTTTATTTTGTGGGATTTTGGGTTTTTTAAAAATTGGTTTTTTTTTGGTTGGTTTTTTCGGATAATCCTTCAGTGTAGGGAATGGAAATGTGAAAACTGTTGTTGGGAGTTTTTGGGTAATTTTGGTTGTTGTAAAATTTATCAATGCGTGTTTTGAAAATGCTGTCGCCCATGTTTTTGGGGTAGTTGTTGAGCTGTAATGCTTTTTTAGCTTTTTTAATAGCTTCCGGTCTAAAAATTGTATCACTCAAGGTGATGGCACGATCTGCGAGCCCAATGATAACAGATTTTTCTTGGGAGATGGGGTGATGAGATTCATAATTCAGTTATCTGCCGAACCAGGTTGATTTTGTGTAGCACTCTGTTTCAATATGGTTGTCGATGTTATGTAACGTAAGGTCTAAGAAATTGATTTTTTTATTATTTTCTATTTCATATGTGAATTATAATTTGGGATGGAATTTGTTGAAAATATTGATTGTATAATCTAGCTTGTCCTCTGGAATTATCAGTAAACAATCATCAACATATCGTAGGAAAAGAGGTGATGTGAAATTCAGTTCTTGTAAAACTTCTCGCACAAAAATCACTCAAAATGCCTCCTTCTTTTCACCAGCATAAACAATACACCCTAAAGCACTTATTTTCGGCAAAACTTTGCACAGAATATCATCGTTTTTATCGAAAAAATCCTCCTTCTTACACAGTTCCAAATAAACGATTTTCGTTCCTTTGACAGAAGTCATTTAATAACTTTGCCTTATTTTTCATGTTGGCAATAAGTGAAGCACCGCCGACTTTTCGAATTCAAATGTGAGCAATAGTTCCTCCTCCATTTATGTTTGCAATTGTTTTTTCCAACCATTTTGACAATTTTTACATTTGATTGTAAACAAATATTGATTATTTGTTAACCATGAAATTGATCGAATATACTGCTCTGGTAAAAACAGAAATGCATTAATTGCATTTCTGATTAGACTGAAAATATTTATGGAAACGATTCCGTGTCCAAAATGCACAGGAGAATGCAAGTTGTATGAAGAAATATTGATATATCGATGTAATAGAACAACCGTTATCAAAAGGCCAAAAAAGGAGGATATCAGATCATCGCGATGCGAATTTACGGAATCTGCAAAATGTGGTACATTCTTCGTGGGGAAGATTGGCATTCAGAAGATGTGGCTCTATTCATTGGATATTTTCTTGAGCTACCCCACCCGCGGGTCCAATTCATGCAAAGGCAACTGAATGAGGTATGTATTATATTTTAAAAATTAACCACTATATACCTTCTTATAAATATATTCATAGGTTTGCATGAATTGGATCGAAAACAATTAAACCAAACATGGTGGAATTGGGAAGATTGTGGAGATTGATGAAGCCAAATTTGGTAGGAGGAAATACAACCGCGGGAGAGTAGTTGAAGGCCAATAGGTTTTTGGTGAGATCGAAAGAGGGTCTCGAAGAATATTTTTAGAGCCAGTACCGAATAGAACTGCTCGGACCCTCGTCGATCTCATCAAAAAGTGGATAGAGCCAGGAAAGACGATTATGTCAGATTGCTGGAGAGCCTACAACAGCTTGCGGGAAAAAGGCGTCCAGCATCTGACAGTTAATCATACTTATAATTTTGTCGATCCCGATTCTGGTTAGTATTTCTATATTAAACGAGTAAGTTATACTAATTGAATTTTATTTTGTAGGTGCCAATACTCAATCCGTTGAGAGGATGTGGAGAGATGTTCGAGACAATACTCCGAAATATAGAACACTTTTTGGGCTATCTTTCAGAGTATATTTTCAAACGAAACAATAGACCTGGTCAACGGATTGAGGAATTTCTCTCCACCACGAAAAATATGTACCACTAGAGAAGTCATTAATATGTCAATATTTCAAATTGTGTTTTCCTGTGCATTTTGAATTGTTTTCATAAATATTCCCAGTTTATTAGAGATACATGTTTGTTTTGTATCAGAGCAATATATTTGTAACAAAAATAATCTATTATAAAATACAGATATGAATAATTAATTTTGTTGGTGTCTATTTCTTGGCATTTCATTCAAATCTTCATATATTCCATGCATGAGGCATTTACTAAAATAACATGTTTTTATTTCTCTTCCACTGTCTTCATGATTCCAATATCCATATTAATCTCTCATAGTTTCGAAAAATGGATCCATAATCGCCATACCTTTGACTCGAACCAAAAATCTATAGAGATACATATGATCTCTTATGCCGTTCAGATAGAAAAATTAGCATATTCTAACTCTTTCAACATACTTGAAGGTTGGTGAATTCAAAGTGGTTGATATAAAATCTGGCCACAATATCTTGGATTACCCATAAATGTGGAAAAATTATATTTTGTTGATAAAACATTGATTCATTTTCAATCTCAAATATCTCACTTGGTTCAAAATCAGCTTCATATGCTTTTTTTAGTCTTTTTTTTTAAATACATATTTTTATGCAAAATGGTGCCCAACAACAATTGCACACATAAATGAAGGAGAAACTATTGCTCACATTTGAATTCGAAAAGTTGGCTGTGCTTCACTTATTGCCAACATGAAAAATAAAGCAAAGTTATTAAATGTCTTCTGTCAAAGGAACGAAAATCGTTTATTTGGAACTGTGTAAGAAAGACGATTTTTTCGATAAAAACGACGATATTTTGTGCAAAGTTGTACAGAAAATGAGTAATTAAGGGTGTAATGTTCATGCTGGTAAGAAGGAGGAGGTATGTTGAGTGATTTTTGTGCGAGAAAACGGTGCTTGAAAATGAGGTAAATTTTTTTTAAAGTTCTGTACCTCGGGAACGGTATTTTTCTTCCGGATTCATGTTCAGGAGGCAAAAACACGTGAGAAAAGTATTTCTTCCATATTCAGAGTGCATGTGTGGTGTTACTTTATATTTACCTCGAATGCGTGGGTGACGCATTGTTCTTGACCAAGTTGCCAGAAATCATAGGCTTTCAATAAACAACAAAAATTTCACTCACGGAACCTGACATGTGCACTCCTCTGCTTGGAATTATGCATCGGATTGAATTTGTTGAGGATATCAGAACAAAAATTACAGAAAAATAGTTTTACAGTGTTCTCTCTGGAAATACATGAATGATATTCAGGTGCCAAAAGTTTTTAAAATGACAGTTATGATTGATTTGTTGAAAATATAAACAGGATGTTCATAAAATCAGATGTGGAATCATCTGCGACTGAAAGATAAACCTTAGTCACTATCTTCCATCTATCATACCCCATGACAGGTTTTAATGTCAGAAAACACTAATTTGAAAGTGTCTCTCCAAAAGAAATGATTCTAACTTTTTCCATCTTTGCAAAGTGAGATTGCTTCTTGAAAATGTGTTTCCCATTTCTTCCGGTCTTCCTGATGATCGTGGAAGCGTGAAATAGATTTTCGTCGACAAAAATGTATTGAAGACCTAGTGAATGCGATGTCTCTCCTGCGTCAATGTTACGAATGATTTCTGGTGAGTACTCTCTTTTGGAAAACATTCTTCTTTGCCTCATTCATCTCTATGAGTTCTTAATTGAGACTGGAATAGAAAATCAAATAATTATCTGGATAAAATGCAAATTTTCAATTTCAGATTTTTTCTTTGGGTTAGGGCCTTTTCAGAATATCTATCAGATCTAGTTCAATGTCCAGCGTGGCTTTAGCCGGGGAAGTAGTTGTTTTCTGTTAGACATTCACAAAAATAACTTCATTTTAATCGTGGATTTTTCAATTCACAGAAAAATATTTCTATCATGGCTTTAGCCGGGAACAATTATTTTATGCTAATTTCCTTTTTAAAATACCCCAAAGAGGTTACTTGACGATGGAAGATAGGACTAAGGTTTATCTTTCAGTCGCAGATGATTCCACATCTGATTTTATGAACATCCTGTTTATATTTTCAACAAATCAATCTATCATACCCCATGACAGGTTTTAATGTCAGAAAACACTAATTTGAAAGTGTCTCTCCAAAAGAAATGATTCTAACTTTTTCCATCTTTGCAAAGTGAGATTGCTTCTTGAAAATGTGTTTCCCATTTCTTCCGGTCTTCCTGATGATCGTGAAAGCGTGAAATAGATTTTCGTCGACAAAAATGTATTGAAGACCTAGTGAATGCGATGTCTCTCCTGCGTCAATGTTACGAATGATTTCTGGTGAGTACTCTCTTTTGGAAAACATTCTTCTTTGCCTCATTCATCTCTATGAGTTCTTAATTGAGACTGGAATAGAAAATCAAATAATTATCTGGATGAAAATGCAAATTTTCAATTTCAGATTTTTTCTTTTGGGTTAGGGCCTTTTCAGAATATCTATCAGATCTAGTTCAATGTCCAGCGTGGCTTTAGCCGGGGAAGTAGTTGTTTTCTGTTAGACATTCACAAAAAATAACTTCATTTTAATCGTGGATTTTTCAATTCACAGAAAAATATTTCTATCAATATTCAATTGAGAATGTTTCCTTTTTCGACAGTTATGACTTTTCGATTGATGTCATCTCACTCCATCCCATAGTCTTGGAACGCAATATCAATATAGGGTCGTATAGCAATTAGTGGGGTGGTACAGTTACTATTTTAGTGTAAAAACCTATTCTTTATATCAGTTTGCAGTTTCCAAAAGTGGCATTCCGTAACTTCTCTTTTTGGACCCATATCTCCTAAAATTATCTTTTCCGCGCTAAATTTTCGATTGCTATCTGTTCTCATCGTCTTCTGAAGCCTGTGAAAGATACTGGGTGATCTCATTTTCTGGACTAGATCATATATGCTACGGCATTCTGTATTGTTTGTTTGGTTTCAGAGGACATGCTGACCTCCTTACTCCATTCAGCTTCTTCGATTGTCTAATATTCCTAACATTGCTCACAGCCTGTTGCAATCGTACCTTCGTATATTCGAAAAATCTCCTGTTAGTTTCATTCATCTTTTCTAGGAAATACAGTGGTTTTACTAAGCCTGTATTTGAAAATAGAAGAACCTTATATAAAGTAGAATATATGTACCAGTTGTTGACCCCGACAAAAAACCAATAGTTGACCTCTACAAAACTATGGTCAATTACTAGATCCGCTTTAGAATTACGATATTTTTTTAACAAAAATAAATATTTCACTCAGACGCAAAGCCATGAAACAGACAAAGACGTACAACCATTAATTCCTTTGAAACACCAGTAGTTGATCAAAGTGGTCAATTACTGGAGCTTCAACAAATATTTGGTTCTAGTATTTGACCACATGAATTAAAATAGTGAAAACACTCATTCCAATAATGAATATAATGAAAATACTCAACTATATTCATAAAGCAACTAGTAGGTACATCAAATATGTTTCTAATAAAACTAGCAACAAAAGCGCATGATTTAAGAGCACTAAAAATTGTCTTCTTACCATGCTTATTGCCACATCACATGTTTGCAACCAGTGGAAGGCGAAAAATTTATACATGACAGTGACCAACTCATAGCGAAATTTATTTGGGTTAATTGTGACATCTACTGGACCAAAGTCCCACTCAATTTTCAAAAACATAGGCAACCAGCAGAACAATATAGTATGCTCATGTGCATTGAGGGAAAAAGGGTCAATTACCGGGTGCTGGTCAACTATCGGTGCCACAACCCTAGATGAAATTTGGAGCTGAGTTACAAACGCTAGTTGCACTCTCAAGTACCAGCTCAATCAAATATTGGCATGAATTAATGAAATATTCGAACGAAGTGTTTCCATGGATCGGTGAAATGATTTCTCCCATTTGAGGTGATGATAGGTATAATGAGGGATTTTTAAGAATCTGCTACAAAGTATTTTCCCTTTTCATATTTTTGTGATCTGATTCCAACAGTGTCAATAACTCAATAAGAAGCCCTTTATCTGAGTTCTTATCTCACAACATCTCTACTACTAAGTACTCACCGATAGTCGTCCAGCTTGTGATCCGACCCCGGTAAGGTCTTTCCCGGAGGCTCCAAGCCGAATCCAATCCATGAGGGAATGTCCTGGTTTGAGGGCACATTTGTTCCGGGGATTTCCTGTAACAATATATAACGTGCTCAGTAATTTTTTTTTTGTACAAAATCCTTTGATCAACATGATGATGGCTACACCTAAGCACTAAGCTTATTCAAATAAATAGAGCATTTTGAGTTTCTAACTAGATCTTTGTGTTTTTTTTGGATGAGCATATACGTCTTAGATCTCGGACATCGATAGTAATGGATGCACTACTGGATATAACAGGAGCGGAATTCGTAAATGAAGATATTTTGAAGAATGCATAAGATAATATGAAATTTTCCAATAAAAGTTTCAGGAATAATGTTATTAAAAAGCTTGCAATAATATCCTCAGATTTGTAATTCTAATGATCCAGGTATGAAATGATGCAAAATTATCTCCAACCTATCTCATTAACGATTGTAGAAGTTTTCAAAACTCTCATTTTCCTATGTAAATTTCACAGATAGAATTGCATGTTTCTATTTTGGAAATATCAACAAAGGTCAAACTTTGAGAATTAGTAAACATCCATCCCGTTTCTCAAATTATCATTGAGAATAACTATATTGTCAGTTGTAATATCACAAGAGAGTGATGATAAAGTGAAAATAATCCGACATATTTTCGAAAACTTATTGCCAGACAATAGACATGAGAGCCCAACGGGTTCGAGTGGCTATTGCCAAATGGCAACAAGTTTGAGAAATAAATCTGGAAAATTATTTTCTACTTTATTGAACTCTCGTATGGTATTCTATAGATTATTTCTTATCTTACAATCATAAATACATTCCGACGCACAATGATACTATGTACTAAACCGGTTTTGATTCATTTCTCACTTTTCATGCGAATTGATGACAGACGTCAAATCAAAAATATAAGTTGTCAGACAATAAAAACAGAATACATCAAATTATTCCCGCGGCAATTTTTTAGGTAGAATATTCCCACTATAATGTTTCGATCGGCCAAAACGTTCATGAATTATTTGAATTGAAAGTTTCCATTGGTTTCTAGAAATGCCAAAAAATAATCATATTAATATTACCAGTGTATGTCACCATTCAAGATTTTGGAGAGTGTCCTCTAATATTTACTGACTGCAGATGTTATCTGTACATCTGCAGTGTCTAAAGTAGCGTTTTTCGGCTTCGGAAATACCTTCTGGGAATTCCGAAATATTCAACATTGACTAAAAATACTTCTTTCATCCGAACATCAGAAGTGTCACTGAAACTTTGATCCAAATGAGATAACCATCGAGTTGTCACTTTTCGGATCCTGATTCTCGCTATCCATATTCTACCAGATACTGTACAACCCCAAATTCAACTCCAAGGGAACATGGACATTCAAAATATGAATATACTTTGAATACTCCTCATAATCACTATGGATGATGATGGAACCGAGAACCATATTATATTTTCAACTTGTGCAAAATCAAAAACTATTTGTGGAAGTATGAATTGGATTCTATATATTGCCTCTGGTATTCAGAGCAATATATAGAAATTGCATGAGGGGACTGAAGTGAAAAGCCATCTGTCAAATATACGTTACAGATTGTATGAGTTGGTGTAAAGGGTGTGATAACGATAACGATGAGATTTTGTTCTTGTTCTGTATAGGTATCCAGGTCAGATCCACTTCAAAACAATTTACTGATTTCAGTAGCGGGAAGAAGAATTATTCGATCTTTTGATTCCTTTAATAAATTTCCTAGGCCATGGATTTTGTTATCTTTAGTTTATGAAGTGATTGCGATGAATATTGGCAATATATTGTGAGAGAGATAGATCCAGTAATATGTTTGGGAAGAGTGGAGATCTATGAAATTCTCAAAGATCATATAGGTGGAAGAAGAAATGAAATCAATACACATCATGATGTTCATGGAATGGTGAAATAGGAAGAATATGTTCGAAGGTGATAATTCGGATTGAGAAGAAATATTAATTATTCAAAAGTATTTTCGATTGTTCCAAAATTTGGCCTAGCGACAGAAAATCTGGGTAAAGCAAGATTTGGCAAGTTTTGAGTTCCACAATGTAACTTTGTTTGACAGAATCTGCTCGAAATAGGTTTGGAGACGAGATTCTGGAGAAATCGTGATATTTGATCTACTTTCCTGCAATTATTTCAGGTGTTAGAGCTTCAGAACGTCCATACCCTATGAGCACGAAGTTGAACATATGTCGTTGATTATCTTATTTGATGGGTAAATATTCTTTTTTTCTCTCGCGATTCGACCATGCCGTCTAGCAATATTCATGAATTCTTACATCCTGAACGCGAAGCTCTCAAACACTTTTCGAGATAACCCCCCAAATAGATAGCTCAGAATACTGTAATTTTTCATTTCTATTTTCGGCCACTGAAAACTCAACATTTGTCTTCCTTTCAACCAATACATCACTCCGAAAGAACTGCCTTCTCCAATATATTCACCCTTCTTTACAACGTGAACAAATTATATGCCTCCAACAAATACATAGTGATTTTTATCAAACTCGTACTGTCAAACGCTACCAAAACTTTGTTTTATCAGACCCGCGCAAAATGGAATGACGCCTCCTAACTAACTTTCTAACAATCTCTTTGATTAAAATCTAAATTATGTCTATATATTTTCAGGAAAAAACCCTAAAATAAAAAAATAAAACAAAAATTGTAAATAAACAGTTCTTCATAACACAAAAAAGTCCCGGTTGACGACAGTGAAAAAAAAGTATTTTTCAAATTGAATAATTTTTTCAAAATATGAGACCATCAAAAATAATCTTATTTTCGAGCTTTCAGAGAAATGAACTATCACATAAACCGAAAGTTTTACGCGAATTTTTCCTGAACTGCATTTTTACCATCATTCATAACACATTTGCTGGAATATCTGCTCCTATTGAAACCTTATTCGTAGAAAACGAGAAAAATCACCGCTACCAAAGGCGTGTCTGAGTCCGATCTATAAATTTACTCAATATTCAAATTGATCCAGCCAATCCTCTATCATTATGGGTCGAAAAACTCTGTCAATATCTTCCGTGAAAGGAGGAAATGCAATCTAACCTTCTTTGGCTAACATTGCTATCGAAATCAGTGTCATATATAGATATAATGAATTGACATATGAATAGGTGGCCACCTCAAATATAAAGACATATTTCAACGAATAATTCTAAGAAGTCGAAAAGGCAGACGAAAATAGCTACCACAAGGAGTTTAAAAAAAACATTAAGTGATAAACTTATCAAAAGATAAAATGAGAAGATCTAGAATATAAGGTGCTTTATGAAAATGCCTGCTTATAATAGTCATATTACCGTTCAATATATACATGAAATCTCAAATTTATGACGCTATAAAAATCAAAAATATTTGGATATCTCCCGCAAATATGTATTAGATTTTCAATTTTAATGTATAAAAAGGTCATTAGTTACCTCGCGGACAGAATGCAACTCTAAAAACACTCCAGCTGAGTGAAAATAATGATTTCCATGTGTGTTGACCCTACGAACTGCCGATAAAAATATGGACACAGTAATAAATCATGTTTTCTACACAATCCCCAGAGTGTAACATTATAAATTGAAGGCATGAAACTTGTCATCCTTACCCACTACGTGGGAGACACAGTAAAACGTCATCGACTAGAAAAATATGAAAGGCCAGAAAGTTATTAATTCATTCTCATTCAAGCATCCAAGCTCATTCGCTCAACTCGACTCAACTCAGTGAAGTGTATGTACATAGCTCGAAGCATATAGTAAGATTAAAGCTCAATCTTAACTATCAGATATAAATAATTGAGATATATCTAGAATCAGTGTGCGTATTTAGTTACTAAATAAATTGAAAATTAATAGTCGTAATTTTGATAAAAATATTGTGTGTGAAATCCAGAATCTGAAACAGCTGTATTTTTGTGCTTTGTGTTAATTTGGTCTATCAGATCTTCCCCAACTCTTATTTACTTGAATAGATTATGAGATTTTCTCCAAAATCTCTTTCTGAAGTAAAAATATTTTTTTATTGAATTTGTGAAATTTTAATCACATAATTGAGTATGGCAATTCGTTATTTTTTTCAGAACATGAATTAAATTGGTCTTGATTTCTGAACTACTCTATAGAATCTCCAGTTATTTGTTTCATGAGTAAAAACTAGACTTCTATCACTGCGGAATACAATCAGGAAAATTTTATTTATTGTTATATTGCGAAACTATGCCTAGAATTATTTCACATTTTTATGAATGAATCAAATTAATTTTATATCCAGTGTGTGTAAAGCAATACCAAATGTTATGAATCCTTCATCCAGTTTTGATGGATGATACGTGATTATTCAACTAATATCAGTTTTTCCCCTATTATTTTATTTTCTCAATTAGAAGAGTTTCGAATACAAAAGATTTCGAATGATACTTGTCCATTCACCATAGTTTCCTTATTTTTTTTAGATTTTTAAATCAATAAAATATTTGGTATTATATACACTGTAGTTTGAAAAAGCTGAATTTATTTTGTAACTAATTTAGACAGATTATTTTATATAGAAAAATTGTTGTTAATCTTAAAGTCATTTTGAATTTGTTAGATTCTTGCAATTTCAGTTCCTTTATACAGGGGCTTTGGAAAATGAATGCAACTTACCATCAGTTGTAACGCAATTATCAAGCAGGGTGTATTACTTATTTGGAACATGTTCTGAGTACTGTGGAAGTACTGGAGTTGTATTGATTAGGATGTCATGCCATACAGTGTGTATTTGTTGTAACGAAGTAATTTTTTTAAATTAATTTAGTTTGTTTGTTTTTATAAGTGCTTCAATTATCTGCATAGTATTCCCAACTAGATGGGCGAGGTACATTTATTAAATAATCTATATATTGGGAGGACGATGATTATCTGCCGCTCGATGAAAATCGCCAGTGAGTTTTTATAAATTATTCACACCCAGTACAGCTCTTCATAATCTTGGTAACAACATACCAACCAAGTGAATTATAGTGTGGGGTTTCTGAATAAACAACACCCTGTACGGAAATAATGCTTCGCTATGCTCGCGGGCATCTCGGAAGCGAATAAAGTCATAGGCATTACCTAGATGGAACAACACAAAAAAAAACATAGGAAGAACACAAATTCTACGCGGACGGAGTTGCGGGTACCAGCTAGTATAATATGAAACAACTTAGAATACATGTAACAAGGGTGAATGAAGTAATGAGAAATTGACGGTACAATGTATTGTGAATATTAGAATACAAGATATGTTAATATCTTTGAGGAGTTCAAGCACTTTCTTCAGATCATCATTGAGGGTTGTTTTGATTTTGTCGCCTAGGATTTTTGATCTTTTTTCTTCATCATATAATGAAAACTCCACCAAAATTAGCACCCAAATACCAATTTCCAAGACTCTACCTCCATAACTAACGGTACTTCTATACGAATTTTCACACCCTTTTCACCCCTTGAGGAATAGAATATAAAAAAATTAGTTTCGTGGTAGTTATCTATCTCATTATGGAAATACGCTGTCAAAATTTAAGCTTTTAAGATACAGCGGGCATTGACAAGTCAGTAAGGACATTAATGTATAGATAATATATCATAATAATATAATAGATAAATGAAGAAACAAATGCTTTATTGAAAAATTTGTATTTATAAACTTGGTTTGAATAGCAATATCCAAGTATATCTATCAGTCGACAGCTTTATTTAAAACGACGTTTCGACATTTTTATTTGTCATCTTCAGGGTAAAACAGGAATATTCTTCTGTTCTTCTCTGTTGATATTTGAGTAGCCCTTCAATAATTTGGTATTGTTGTTTCCAATTTAATTTTTCATAGTTCTGTAGAATGCCTCTATTTAACGAAGTTTCTAGTTCCCTGCCTGATAATGGATAATGGAGGGATTCTACAGAACTATAGAAAATAAAATTGGAAACAACAATACCAAATTATTGAAGGAGCACTCAAATATAAACAAAAAAAATCGAAACAGAGAAGAAAGAAGAATATTCCGTTTCAACCTGAAGATAACAAATACAAATGTCAAACGTCGTTTTAAAAAAATTTTTAATTTTTAGAAAATAAAAAAATTTTTAAAAATAGAAAAGAATATATAAGGCAGGGAACGAGAAACTGCCAAGAATGGAGGGATTCTACAGAACTATGGAAAATAAAATTGGAAACAACAAAACCAAATTAGTGGAGTAGTACTCAAATATAAACAAAAAAATCGCAACAGAGACGAACAGAAGAATATTTCTGTTTTCACTTGAAGATGACATATACAAATGTCGAAACGTCGTTTCAAATAAAGCTTTCGACTGATGATGACATTTATTTCGAGAAACTAGAGAAAATAAATAAACATTTATGGCCAAGGAAATAAAAAAATAATATATCAGGCAGGGAACTAGAAACTGCCAAAAATGGTGGAATTCTACAGAACCATGGAAAATAGAATTGGAAACAACAATACCAAATTATTGTGGGAGTACTCGAATATAAACAAAAAAATCGCAACAGAGAAGAATAGAAGAATATTCCTGTTTTTACCTGAAGATGACAAATACAAATGTCTGACTGGTAATGACCTTTATTCTGAGAAACTGGAGAAAATAATCAATCATTTATGGTCAAGAAAAAAAAAATATATATATATATTTATATATATATGTTATATATATTGCTGTATGAATTCCAAATGATCAAGCTGATATTTCAAGCAAGTATTTACGTTTTCCCAAAGATAACAAATATTTCGACTCAAAAAAATATTAACTTAATTTTCCAAATCAATGGATTTTTTCAATTCAATATATTTTTTTGTATTATCATCGGTTGAAGCGCACTTCTGATTTGTTCTCATAGTTCTAGTTGCGTGCTTAGCATGCGAAATTTTCGATAACTGCATAGTCGTCATTCAATTGTTTGGATATGAAATGGTTCATTTATACGTCATGTACTGAAATAAGCATGTTCGAGTGAATGCATTTTGAGAGTGAATGCTCAGAAATATAAACCATTTCCCTTTCGATTCCATTCTGACCATGAAAACAGACTTGTGGAAATGAAATTACCCATATGAAGTGACCCATTAAATCGCCCACAGCTTTCATATCCGCATAATCCCCTCAATATTCAATCCTGCAGAAATTCATTCAGCATGCGGTTCTACCCCATTTCATATATCAATCGATGAAATCGTTGACCGAATCCAAATAACACTCCCTCGCAATACTGAAGGCTTGTTCCTATTTAATTTTTTCTATCCCGTCATGAACATATGGTAATCAACCATGTTGATTATGATTGATGACAAAATATGAAAATATTGTTTTTACACTTAGAGGAATCCATAGTATTATCAAGAAATTCGATACTATTTACCATGATTTATTGAGAATATTAGTGACTTTGATTATGAGTGGTATTTTTTGTGTGTATGGTGTCCAAAAATATTACTTTGGAAACTGAGTCCTCATAATTGAGAGTATACGCATATATTTCAGGATAGCTCAGAAATTAGAGATTAATTGAAATGCTCAATTACTTCCCCACCTCAATAGCAAATGAGTAATCCATTTGCAAATATCCAAAAAATGATTTGGGATTATCGCGACTTCCACATAGAAAATCCATAATATTGACTGTATCTCCATAAATAATGTCAGATGGTACTAACCGATACCAATACTATCAGATCGGCGGTGGTCTCTAAAGGCAACTTGTTTCGACAACTCATCTACAGGCAAGATGTCCGAGCCTACACCTTCATCATCATTCAAACAGGATTAACGAGATGCCCAGCGCCCCAACCTACTATATGGCTAAGCCCCCAGATGCCCCACCAACGCTGTCATGTACCGAAAATAGTGGGATGGCACCGCACAAAAGAAAGAAACTACCACGTCATCACATGCGCAACTCAATCAAGCATTGATGCCCACGTGGTTGCGAAGACCCACCGTATGATGTACGAAGTGGTCTCTGTCAGAAGCAAGATGCTAAAAAGTATAGTTTGAGGTGTATGCGTTTGGTCTGGAGAGCTGTCATTCCATTTCATCTAACCCAATTCAAGTGGAACCTTGAGCGCCATGGTGGGTACATACCGTGGAGTACGATGGTTCACATCAAGGCACTCCAGACTTTTCATGTCTTTTCCGTTTGCCAACCCTCTTCAATTTGTAGTAATCAACGTGAACCTGATAAATTTTCTGGTAATGGGATTGAGTCCTTGGATTTCGCTAACAATGATGGAAGCAAGCCGGACTACGTGTCGGTACCCACACGTGCTCGATACAGTCTTCCGTGCTGTACAGCCCACCCTTCTTTCGCTAGAGTTCTTACTGCCATCACTATGCAACTGTGTCGCAAGATCCTCCCGCCACGTGAACGGGCCACCTCTCCTAGGCCCACGGAAGCATCTCATGCCAATACAGGTCGACAATTCTAGCTTGGTCTCTAGGGTTTGGATGCGCAGCGGCATAACGCTAGAGATCTCAGTTTGAGCGGGACATCCGTGGTGCTTACATCGCCTAAGTACAGTCCGTAGATAAAATTTAAAACGGAAGTGAAGAATTAAGTATTAAGTGAACAATGCCGTGAAATAATTAGAAACATTCAAAAGGAACAATATAAGTGTTTGCAAGACTTGAGGCCTCACTGACAAGTGATAACGTTCCCATTTTTGGAACTGAAGTGAAAAGATTGCTCACGTCAAAAGAAATCATTGAGCAATTTTGGTGTAAATTCAAATTATTAAGTTTGTTTATTAATTCTAGGGAGTTACTTACCGAATATGTAGGTTTAGAGTTAGTTGAATCTTTCATAAGTTTATAAATGGAAGAAGCTAGAATTGAGACTGGAGTATTGATGAAACTCACCACTGGCCTTATGATATATCAACCTTTTGAATTTTTGGAAGTCCCTACAAGCGAGAAATAACTGGATTGCTAGAAATCAATGAAAAAGGAGTAGAATGTTCTGTGAAAAAAATCTTATGACAATTTAGCACGGTATTAATTTTCCTGATAAAGTTGTTTAATGGATTTGAAGTTAGGAGTTTTAAATTATGCTCAGAAAGAAAATTGTATACTTTGTCAATGTAATTTGACTTATTTAGAATAACTCAACAATTGTCTTTGTCACTTTCCGAGAATATAAGATTGTTATTATTCATTTTCATTTTAATTTTTCTCAGAATGGGAAGTGAATGTTTGTGACTATGATTGTTACAATATGTAACCCTAAAATTCATTGACAAAGGCATGATAAAAGAAGCTACATCAGAATGTTCTGATATAATAATGGGTGTTCCACAGGGCTCAATATTGGGCCCTGTGCTCTTCATTTTATATGTCAACGAAATAGATAAGGTTTTCAAAAGAGGACATTTTGTTACCTATGCTGATGATACATCATTAATAATATCAAAGAAATGTGAAGATGACCTGCGAAATGAATGTAATTTAGCTTTGAGTAATTTATTTGATTGGTATAGTTCAAATTCACTATATTTCAATACATAGAAAACCAATATTGTGAGGTTCAAAACTCATCAAAGTAACTGCGAAGATCTCAACAACATCAAAATCGACAATGAATCAGTAAATAGCACGGTGTCAGTTGAATTTCTAGGTATCACGCTAGATCAACATCTGACTTTTAAGGGACACTGTGAAAACATCGTATCTAAGATGTCCTCTCTTTCATTCTTATTTTTTAATCTCAGATCGATTTTAAGTCTAGAACAACTGACTGCCCTATATTACTGTCAGGTAGAGTCACGACTGCGTTACGGAGTCTGCCTCTGGGGAAGTTCGACAACATCAGATGATGTATTTCTCTCACAAAAACGAATTATTCGTAGAATGACTGGAAAATCGAATAACTACTCCTGTAGAGAATTATTCAAAGAGCTTTTCATATTAACAGTACCCAGCCTTTACATATTTGAGTTGGCTCTATACATTTACAAAAATCAAAACAAATTCTTTACCAATATGAACTTTCATGGCATAACTACACGTCAAAAAGATGATTTCCATGTTCCGTATGCAAGGCTGAAGCTTACAAGTAATTCACCATACTACATGGGTCTGAAAATTTTTAATGCACTCCCCATTTCCATAAAAAGTTGTAACAATGAAAAATTGTTCAAATTTACAATGAAAAAATTTCTACTTGAAGGTGCATTCTACTCAATACATGAGTTTTTTAGTAGCATATCTTGATGATGTCATTTGTTTTAGGTTAGGTTTTAATGTGTTCTCTTGTAAAAGTCATTAGTTTTAGTTTAGATCTAAATGTTTCTGACCATTCCTATATAGATGTACTCTCTATCAAAAAGGAAAATGAAAGTATTATTATTATTAAAGTATTATTATATTGTCAGGCTTCAAGTTCACTTCATCAATGAATATTGGTTAGAAATGTCGATTTCAATAATTTGCAATCCATAATACTCCTGGACCAGGATGAATTTTAATAATATTTTTCTAACCGTCGATTCGCTTATTGGTTCTCGATCAGGATATTTTTCATTGAAGATGTTGCATACTTCTGCCACACTTCTTTTACGATCGCCATAACCTAAGATCATCGAAACTTCTATTCGCAGTTTTTCTGACAACACCATCGTAATTTCAAATAATTTCTTTCAGGTTAATATTTTTCAGAAAGGTATCAATGAAGACTGATAAATCGATATGTTACACAACAAATCAATTTAATAGTGACATATGCAATGGTAACTTACAACTTATTGTCTGGTTGCTAAGGGCTTTCAGAAGTTTTCATAGCCTACTCAAGTTTGGCAATATACTCGTACCTACTACTGAGTGATTCTCAGGTATTCATTGCATAATAAATAATGAAAAATTTACAGAAATATGAACACTAGTTTTTTTTATACTCAGTATACTGTAACTTGAAGTGTTACAAATGACGTTTGTGGTATGGTTGAACTCCGAAAAATATGGGCTTACAAATTTCGATATAAAAATATACCCTTTTCGATTGAAAAAAAATCGATGACGTCATATCTTGTGAGATGGTTGGGGATTTTTTTTCAATAGGTGGAAAACTGAAATACAAAATCGATCTGTCCGAGCTTGACCTATGAAAATGATCAATTCGTAAGATAATGGGGCGTATCCACACTTTATGAACGCAGTGTGTACGAGTATGTGTGACAATTACACTTGTTTCTGTCAAAATCAAATATCAACGCATTCAATTCCTAAACAGGGAAATAGGAAATTCAAAATTGATGGAATAAGGGATTTTGAACACACTTAATACAATGATTTGATATTTGAATTCAAATATACTTTTCTCAGCATGTTAGAAAGCCTTAGTTTTTCATGTACGACAAAGAATAATTTAGTTGTGTCATTTCCGTGAAATCCAGTGAAAAGTGCGTATAAAGCCCAAAGTGTTGAGAAAGTGAATTATAAACTCCTTCGTTAACTTGAAAACACTATAACAGTGTGCTGAAAGTGATCTAAATGCCTAAAAAAAGTAAAAATTGTGTTTTCAACACCATATCTCACCATTGGAAAACTACAGGCCATTGTGACCCTCAATAACCGCTAAGTATAGGAATGTCGACCGTATTGGTTTGCCAGATTGAAATAGTGGGGTGGATTGCAAAACCCACGAAAGTGAAAACAATTTCACTTATAAAAAGGGGAAGGACACAAACGACCACAGCTGAATTGCTGGCAAAGTTCAATTAATGACCCCCTAATGGGGGAATCCAGCGATGGAGGTGCAGATCGCAACAAAAGCGTAGATAAATCAAAAACAAAAAGCCCCAATTGATTACCCAGTGAAAAAACGTGAGAAAGAGATTATTCCACCAAACCAAACCACCGAAACTGAAAAAAACAGTGTGTTGGCAAAACTCAGATCGATAAACAGCGAAATCGCCAGCTGTTCGGTACTACAAGACGGGGAAGTCTGAAAAAATTGTGTATTATTATTCCCCAAGTAAAGCGCAGAGTATAAAATAACTGGAAAAAAATCAAAAATACCAAGTAAAACGGAAAACGAAAAGAAAGTGGTTAGTGTAACCCATCAAAATGTGGGAAATGGAAAGGAGAGTGACGAAAATACGCTGAAAAACCTCTTTCCAGAAGAAAAAATTTGTACACCACACTTTCCGAACAACTGACGAAAGTGTGAAAATAATGCAGAGAAAATAGCGAGTCCGACACATTAAAATATGGGGAGTGATATGGAGGATGATAAAAGGACAGCAGAAAATCCATTTTCGACAGAAAATCTATGTTCTCCACACTTTCAGAGGGACTCCGACGATATCCGGAGAAAATCGAAAACGAAACAACAGTTGTGGAAGATGAAATACACAAGAGGGAGAATCAAACCACCCAAACCACTGAATATATAGAAAAAATTTGAGCGATAAAATCCCTAGCACTTATGATATTACTCTCGATACATGAGCAGTAAGATATTTATGCGAACACAAGTCGGTTATTATCGTTGAGTGGTAATATGAGAAAAATATGTAAGTGTCTTTTATATTTCTATATAACGTGTGTGTGTTCAGATGATTATATCCTTTTTTGGACATAATTTCTTATGTTTTTTGTATGCAGAAGATGGATTGAATATGTGGCACATCAGTTTGATATAATATAACGAATATTATTATCAGGAGGAAAATACCTTCAACTGTAGCGAAGGAGTTTTGAAAAGATATATATATATATATATATAGATATAGTTTTGCTTGATATTACGTGACGATTTCTACCAGTTAACACCACCCGTCCGCAGACGGTTTATTTTCTCTTCTCTTTTGGTAGAGTAAGGGTCAATACTAATATCGAGTTTTTCAAATATTAAATATTAATTTGAATGATCTTGGAGTAATATTTGAAATATATCAACCAATAAACGTCCCCACCTATAATCTTTTCAATTCAAACATGGTTAATTCACATGTCAGGTAGTAGAAAGAAAAACTTTTCAAGAACTCCATCACCCACTTAACAATATCTGCATCCACGCAACTATGAATCTTGCACTGGATATGCGTTTCGCGATCATCAGCAACGATTTATGAAATTCAGGTGGTTATTCATTACAAGGGAAAAGTAGTGCAGCTCCAGAAAGGTGGTTGATTAATCCATCCAAATATAAATGCAATGCAACACATTTTTTCACTGGACATAGTCAGCAAATAGGAGTAGTGACTCAAAAAATAAAAACACTTCATTTTATAATTGGTAATACAACAAATTTAATGAGATTGAGTAGAGAATAGTGGAATGAAATTATACCTCAAGAAACTAAAAAAACACGCTCATATAGCATAAGGACTGAGTTGAAAATAATAAAAATACAGTCATTGAACAACAAATTTTCTCTTATGTAAAAAAGCGTGAGGTGCTTGATATCAGTTATCCATCGTTATGAAAAGTGAGTGACGAGCATCCCACGCTTTTTAACATGGGGAGAAAGTTTTCGATAAATTATTTTATTACTTAGAATTGCTTGTGTCAATATCACTTGACAATCGCAAAAAGGTTGAAGAAGGTGTGTGTTTGAACAGTGTCCTTTAATGCCAAATTTCTCTGGTGAATATTCGTATTTTGTAAAAATAAGTTGTATATATCGAAAGCTGAATTTACAAAGCATCTAACTGTTGAATTACATATTTGATGCCAGTCGTTCTCAAGACAATATTTGATTGGTACTCAAGTTAAAATAGTCTGAAATAAAGTAAACAGGCCAAAATCAGTCGTTTTTGCTCAACAGTCGTCCATCTGGTGTTGATTTGTTTTTGTTCCCAAATACGTCGAATAGATTCAAGGCACCATTGGCGTATAACACAAGTTTCCTCGAGGGTCAGTTAACTTCGAACTGCAAATTATGACTAATTTTGAATGTTGTAAATCAAGATCTTTTCCGAATTCGTATTATATCTGTATTGTATGCTTCAAAATTTATCACAGGAGTTGTGTTCAAAAGGACAAAACCAGTTTCATTTTTGTGAAAGGCTTTCAAATAACCTGTTGTGATAATTCTGAGAATAACGCTGAGATGAGTATTCTGGAGCAAACTGTTAGTGAATTGGAAGAGAGCAGTATCATGAAAGATGTCCATATTGCAAAATTATTACTTAAAAATGAAATGTTTTTGGAAGAAGTAACTCAAAGGGAAGATGAATTGAACGAAACTATCAAGCAACAAGAAGAGTTAATCACTAGGGCTAATAATGAGATATACACGCTGAAGATGTTACAGGACAGAACTCGTAAATGCACTGAAACAAAGTTCACCCAAACAGTTCAAAATGTGAAAAATATCTCGACCCAGGCAACTATAAAGACCTAGGAAACTTCAGTGCAAACGGAGGTCCTTTCTGATGAAGGTAGTGATATTGAATATCCGCCTGAAGCCAAGAAGAATGAAACACTGGCAATTGTTAGAGAAACACTGGGGAATATTGGAAATATATCAACAGCCACTTCCGAAGTGAATCACAGGGAGCTCATTCCAATCCCAAAAATTCTCATTTTATGTGATGAAATAGGATATGGCTTGAGAAAATCTATGTCCAAATCTATCGGAGGAGAGTTCACCATAGAAACGATCATCAAACCAGGGGCTTATTTCGTGAATGTGATAGAAGATGTTGTTGAGCTATCGATGAATTTCGGCCTCAATGACTACATAATAGTTATTGCAGGTTCTAATGATTTTAATTCAAAGAAATATCCGTCATTCAGAGAAATCAACAGTAGGATTAAAGAGTGTAGTCATACGAATATAATTTTTTCATCTGTACCTTATGGTAAGCAAGTTAAATTAAATGATTTCATTCACAAATTCAATATCAAACTGAATGAATATACATACAAGTTGAATCATTATGCCGAAGGTGATATCTCTTTTTTTGATTTGAATTGTACGAAAGGCACGATGCAAAGTAAAAAGGAAATCGTCAAAAAAATCTCAGATTTCATATTTAGAAATAAACAAACAAAAAATTTGAAATTTCCCACCGTCATGAATGAAACCATTCAAGGTTTTTTAGACCCCTCCATGGAGACACTAAAAAAAGTTTAGATGTTGAAAGAATATCAAGTTCTACGAGTTCATATGATGAATCTGGTCCAAAAAGATCATTTGAAGAACATAACAATTGTAATCATTTCTCTAATTGTAGCTCTATTACCTTAGTCTTACTAAACATTCAGTCCCTTCGGAACAAAATAGATGAACTTTTTATATTTTTAAATGACTTGAATTTTCCTACAATAGTCTTGCTTACGGAACATTAGTGTAATAAGCTCGAGCCAATAAGCATTCCTGACTACACTGTGATATCTAGATACTCCAGAAACTGTTCTAATCATGGAAACTGTAATATTGATTAAAAATTCAGCTCTTGGTGACTTGACTTTCACTCAAGTTGATAAGTTTCAAGACTTGTCCGAAGACAAAACGTTTGAGTTTTCTGTCTGCTACAGCAAAAAATTCAATCTGTACATTTTATGTGTTTACCGTTCACCATCTGCTGATGTAGATATATTTTTAAATAACCTAAGCTATTTATTATCTGAATTACCTGTCAACTCATCTATATTATTGACTGGTGATTTTAACATAAATTATAACAATGATGATTCGACAGATACAGACTCACTCAAAAATTTACTTTTAACTTTTGACTTGAATATGCACGTTGATTCAGATACTCGTATTTCCCAATTCTCTAGCTCTTGTATTGACTGTGTTTGTAGCAATTTTGATGTACAGAACGTATCATGTTCAGTGATACCATCAGGTTTATCAGATCACGAAGCAGTTACTTGCTCTGTACTTCTTGACTCATTGAATACACAACGTAAACTTAAGTTTGGGAGACTTTACAGTAGAGCAAATTATAATAGGTTCTAGAATTGTCTAAAGATTAACTGGGAAGGTATGCTGTTCCAAAGTGATCCATTCCTCACATTTCACAACACGCTATTGAATGTATTTAATGAATCATTTCCCTTGCAAAAAATTAAAGTCAAAAAAAGAAAACCATGGATCACAACAGGATCGAAAATTTACGTTTACTGCATAACATACGAAAATTTACTGACAATCTTTACTTCCATGACTTCTTCAATAACTACCGCAGAATATATAAATCCACTATTAAGAAAGCGAAGGAAATTCATTATGATGATGATAATAAAATGAAAGAAGCATGGTCTGCTATCAGTAATATTACGGGAAAATAAAAAAAAAACATGTGGGAATATCACTTAGTCCTGATAAAATCAATGATTATTATTGTTCGATTGAAAAAACCTTATGAGAATATATGATTCCTTACGATCCCTTATTAAATCTTGAAGATGTCAGAATTGAGGATAACCTAACTGTGTACGATACAAATATTGACGAATTAGTAGAAATATTGAGGAATATAAAGGATAAAAATGCAACTGGTTATGATGGAATCTCCATAAAAATTATCCAAAATCTTCCAATTAATGCATTGCAAACATTGGTATCTCTAATCAACACCTCATTCCACAATGGATTTTTTCCTGATTTTCTGAAAACATCTGTTGTCCTTCCATTATACAAAGGTGGAGATTCAGATGATCCCGCGAATCTTCGACCGATCTCCCTCATTCCAACTATAGCCAAAGTTATCGAAAAACTTGTGAAAATACGTCTGACGGATTTCCTAAGACGCCACAATATTTTAAGTGAAAGCCAGTTTGGTTTTCAAAGCAATAAAAATTTCTTTATGATATTTATTCAAAGTTGAATTCTGGTAATGTAGCTGCTGCGGTCTTTTGTGATCTATCGAAGGCGTTCGATTGCGTTGATCATAAGATCTTGCTAAGAAAAATTCACCAATATGGCTGCAGAGAAATGACGCTCAAATGGTTCGATTCTTACCTGTCAGGAAGGAATCAAATGGTAAGAACAACAGGACTTTCAGAAAAAAAGGATATTATGTGTGGAGTGCCACAAGGATCAGTTTTAGGACCCATTTTATTCTTATTATATGTCAATGACCTTGCAAATTTGAGCATTTCTGGAAAATTCACTCTTTTTGCTGATGACACGACGATATTGTGGAACAACAAAAACTCAAATGATTTACACAATGCTATATCTATTGATAAGAAAAAAATCAAGGAGTGGTGTGATGCTAATTTGTTGTCTTTCAATATCGCTAAAACAAACATTTTATCATTCAGATGTGCTCTTGATGACCTGTCATTTGGTGATAACTTAGTGATCAAGAACGAGACTCAAACTAAATTTCTAGGTATTCACATTGACAATAAGCTCAAATTTATTGAACATATCAAACATCTTACAAGTAAAATTTCTTCTGGATGTTATGCAGTGAGAGTAACTTCAATAAATTTGGGAATTAAAACTGCCAGAACGGTGTATTACGCCCTCTTAGAATCACACCTACGTTATGGAATACCGTTCTGGGGAGTATGCAATTCATCAGCCCTTCTGTCTGTATTAGTACTGCAGAAACGGGCTATCAGGTATATGTGTAAGATTAAACCTCGTGATTCGTGCAGACACAAATTCGTTGAGGAAAAGATTTTACCAGTGATTGCTTTGTTCATTTTGGAATCGGTTTGTCTCATTTACAAAAATATGTCCCTATTTGAGGCTTCGTGCAATTCTTATAACACCCGTTCCACCGCGTTGGAATTGCCAATTCCTTCAACAAATTTGGCCAGGGATTCTATTCATTACAATGGAGTCAAGATGTTCAATCACTTGCCCTCAGATATAAGACTGGCAAATTTGACCAACAAAATGTTTAGAATAAGAGTAAAAACATTTCTGGCTGATAGACCCTATTATAATTTCTATAATGATAAATTTACGTGACAAAATGTGCATATTTGAATATATGTTGTATAAGATTTTTGTTTATATTCTTCCTTGGATATAGATGTTTGTTTGTTTGGTGTAATATGTGTGTTCATTTATGTAATATTATATATGATTGTATATGTTTATATGTGTATTATATAAGTTTTGATACGATTTTTAAACAAAACTTTACACAACCATGCTGATACAAAATTCGACGATGAACTTTATAGTGTATGTTCTAACATTACTTTTCCCTAGGTGTTTTTATATTTACATTTTATATGTTCTAGCTTCACTTTTCCGTAGGTGTTTTCATATTTTCATTTTATATTTATATTTATTTTTCACAAGCTTTGTCCACAAGATTTATTCTTAATGACAATAAAGTATATTATTATTATTATTATTATTATTATTAAGTTATATATAGTATTCTTGTTTATTTATACAGGTGAATCTCGCGATAAGCTTTTATATAATATAAATTGTGTAATGTTATAAATTGATGGGTTTAATTTAATTAAAAGTTTCTTTTCTTCTTTTTAGAACATTTAAATAAAAGCTTGTTTTTTAGTTGTTGCTAGACATGTGTTTGAGTCTGTTCATTTCATTCAATGCGTCATTGTTGCACGGTAGTTTGCCTGGTAGTTGAGTACAGTCTAGTACTACAATAAGGAGACCATCTAGCGGTTTGACTCTACTTGGTCATCAGAGAAGAACTTTGAGCCCAAATAGATAACAGTATGGTCGACAGTACTACCCTGCATTTTGTGTACTGTGCAAGCCCAGCATAATATCATTGGCAACATCCTTCGTTCAGCAGTACCGTGACTATACTTTGCCGGAAATTGAATAGATTTGGGTTGAATAAGGTGAACACCATCTTTACCGAAATCTATACAGACGGATGGTGTGTCAGTTTCATATATTTGTGCTCTTCGGTAGCAGGGCTATATGATTGAATGCATATACAACATTTCGTATCTGTGATGTTAATTGTTGGAGGAGACAACCTTGAGTGCAGTAGCCATGTCATGGTGACACTCAGAATGGGTTATCATAATTGAATGCGCGTATGCAACATTTCATACCTGTGCTGCTAACCATTGAGGAGTTCCCTAGTCAGGACCCAACCACAAGTGCAGCAAACATCTCATGGTAAAACTCAAAACCGGCTATCATAATAAAATTCGTACACAAAATTTCGTGTCTGTGCTGTTGACTGTTGAAGAGTTCTTCAATCTGGAGCTAATCCTGGATGTGGATGCAGGTCATGCTTACCATAAAAATGCATTGTCATCGAAACTGAACCAACATGTGAAAATTCAACTGCGTAGGATAAGAGTAAGTGATAATAGAAGCTTGTGATGTAATGAAAAAAATAGGACCATAATCACAAATCTCGCCCGCCATCTTGTAGCCGCCATTTTGAATTTCCGAATAATGACAATGTTTTCATAATTTCCGACTCCAATCACCCCCTCATACCAATTTCCAATAGAATAGGACCGTAATTACAAAACTCGATCGCCATCTTGGAGCCGCCATTCTGAATTTCTGGATGTTGACAATTGAGTCATAATCTTCGACCCCAAAAATCCCCACATACCAATTTTCAATGGAAGAGGACCATAAATACAAATCTCGTCCACCATATTGAAGCCGCCATTCTGAATTTGGGAATTTTGACAATGTAATCATAATCTCCGACCGTGAAAACTCCCAAAAACCAATTTTCAATAGATTAGAAACATAATTACAAATCTCGTCCACCATATTGGAGTCACCATTTTCTTTTTCCTCTAACAAAAATTTTATAATGCATTATGACCGGAATTATGAACACCTGCCAAATTTCAAGTCAATCGGACGTCTAGAAGTGGTTATAATTCAGTTTGCAAGATTTGACCTAAACAAACAAACTAACATACAAACATTGCATGTTTAATAGAAGCTTGTACAAAAACTATTTTCCTGGTTTTCACTTCGGTCGCAATCTGTCCATTTCATAAGACTTAATTCTAGGAGAAGAGCGACTGCTAAATTTTCAGGAAAGCCTATCTATAAATTTGTTTAAAATTAATTCAATCAAAATCCCATTACTATTGGTCAGTATCAAATCATCTTATTAGTGTTATTCACAGGAATGACATTGTCAAGTTATTCCCGAAAGACTATTCCACTAGTTATACCTTCAGAAAACACCATTGTAGAACTCCACAGTTATCGGATGCCTCGAGAAGAACCTAATCATTCAAATATTTTCATATTCAAATCACGATTTTCCAGGATGAGAAATATATTTTTTCCACTTGTCTGTTTCCGTATGGGAGAGAGATAGACGAACCATATATTATTGCAGAAAATACAGAACATGAATACCTACTACCTGAAGAGAAGAGACGTGATGTTATTCAGAGATAGTATTTCTTTATTCCGTACTTTACTCGCGAACTGAAAGCATCACTCTAATCCTTTTCCTTTCAAGATACAGGAACTGAGCATTTCAAACTCAATTTATGTGGGATCTGGGATTACGAATAAAATATGTAGGAGGATTTCCACTAACTGTCATGCGAACTATCTATCCCATAATATATCATACAATGTGCCAAATAAATTAGTTACATAAATTGTGAGGAGCAAGAACACTTCATATATCTTTTCGATTTTGATAGAGAATACTCATTGTCCTTGAATCGATTTCTTTCTGAAACAAACATTCTTGGCAATTCAACTTATTCCACGTGAAACATGAAAGCTATATGTATTATTCGACATATTGTTTTCGGCAGTCACATACACGAAGGCTTTGCGAACAAACAAATCTGTATTGCTGTGTTTTTGACATTTAAAAAGCATATGATATGGAAACACTATATAATATACCAGCTGAGTAAACGGGTCCCTACTGTAAATTTTGAAGAATTTTCTGAATGAACGATTCTTCAGATGTGAAAAAGCTAGAAAATGGTGTACTTCACGATATAATAATCAGTGTTACACACTTTCTATTATCTATGTACGAAGTTTCAACATTTATTGAGGAACCCGTCCAAATCAGTTCAATATAAGGTCATATACCTAGAAGAAAATAGTATTACAACAATCCCGATAAATCCCCAGGGTGCCATAGAGAACATTCAAAACTGGTTGTAAAACTACAGGGTTTTGAATAGGCGCAAATTAAACTGGGGGAGGTGTTGCTCTATATATAGAAATCATTCAAATTGCTCTATTCTACTATCACACATCAGTCCATTTTTAGAGCAATGGGTTTCCATGAAATTAAGTGTGATGACAGTCCGTGAGATAGAAAATTATCAGGGATTCCATCATATCATTAAGATTCATTACAATTAATGAAAACCACAACATTTTGAAGTGTTGACAAAATTAGGAATGTCTCCTGCTGAAAGATAACAAAAACTCGGATTTTTTTTTATAAAAAAGACCATTGATAATCGTAGCTGAAAAACAACCACTCTAAAATACCCTATCCCAGAAAAATAATTATCATCAGATGTGTTCAGATGTGTGAACCATCTGAAACGCCTATATCTTCTAGTGGGATATGAAAAAGAATAAAGATAATAATTAGGACTCACTCAATTTATTCAAGTCTCACTCATTTCATTCAAGTCTCACTCAACCCATTCAAGTCTCACTCAATACACAGCTCGAAGTACCAACTATTTTGAGTACTAATATCCAATGTAGTCAGATTAACATTCAGTCTTGACGGTCAAATAGGAATAGTCAAAATGTATATCCAAAAGGATTTCGGAACGAGGAAATGTTTCACCTAAAATCAGTGCGTGTCAGAGAAAATTCGGTAATCGATAACTAGAAATGATAACTGAGAAAATAGTAAAGAATTCGATCATCAATAATCAGAATTTAGAAATTGCTTGATAAATATATTGTGTGTGGAATCTAGAACTGTAACAGTGGAAAAAGTGTGAGAAAATACTTCTCTCAAATTTTAACCTTTTCACTGCAGAAAGCTTTTATTCAACTTCGTCTCCAATAAGGCTGTTGGGAGCTGGGGCTGATCATCACGGTTCCCGCAGTTGAAGGTGAAGGAATAATCTTGCGTATTCATAAGATTTCCACAGTGAAACAATATATTTATCCAGAGCCGTATTTTTATCTATTATCTAGGGGCGACTATAATCTTGGCTGCTATTTTTGCCATGAATAATTGGAAAACTATACTCAATTTGGAAATAAGGAAATATGAAATTTTCAGGTATCAAAACAACCTCTTGTCTTGTAAATAAGTGGAGGTTATGATCAATGAACATTTCTTAGAATTAACGTTCTTAATTTCCAAGTGAAATATTCACTCAAGAATATATAACAAATATATTCCAATTTGATAGCAAATATAAGTATGATATGAATTCACTGAAATGAGATACTTGGAAGTCACTCTTTCGGCAGGAAATACACTCAAGAATATATAAAAATTTATTAGATTCACTTAGCTCAAATTCATCCTTTCTGTCACTTTTCATTTAAAGTTCTTAAAGTTTCTGTTCGTTTAAATATTCATTGTCGCGAGCCATGTTTTTCGATGTTAGGTTATTTTGATTAGATAAATATATGGAATAACGAAAATAATTGTCCTGATCATTTGAAATGCTCAGCCTGCCCAAAAAATCATGGAGATAACGTTATTATGACGTGACTGATTTTATTTTTATGTTCCAGTAGCAAATGTCCTATTGGTAAAACTCAAACGAACACTAAGCAAATCATAAGTTGATATTTTGTAAACTGAGCTCTTCCAATAACATTTGTGTGTGAACGTTATTATATTATGTATTCATTCAAGATAATTAAATTAATAATACGAATTTGCATCTTTTATATCTCCATTTGATATTTTGATACTATTTCTTACAACTTCCTCCATTTTCTTATTGCCACCTTTTGATCCCTTTGATATGATTTTTCTGCTTCTTGAAAATGACGGAGCAGATAACAGCATGCTTTATCTGATCTATAGCAATCTGCTCCTGTCAAACGAACACCCTCTGATCAATCGCTCGAAACAACCAAATATTGCTCAAATCAGATTAGAGCAACGTAAGCATGACAAACGAACAGGCTCAAAATATGTTCAAGATATACTAACTCACTTCCCTGAAAACATAAACTAATTCATTTCCCTGAAAACCAAAATAAACATCGAAACGTTACTGTTGCAGCAAGCCGATCGGATAAAAGAATACATGAATTCGGGAAACTATGTCTCGGAGTTGATGCCTGATAAACAAAATGCTGATTCAAACGACTCCTGAAGTGAAGCACGAGAGTTGTGAAACATTTTGTAAACGTCTCGGATAGAAACAAACTACCATCTATAGGCAACACAAAATACATTAAAAATCGCGTATTCAACCGGTACCCGCATTTAACACACGAAAAGGTCTCGCGTATTCATCCGGTTCCCGTTGTACGACCACAAAATTATTTCACGTGGACATCCGGTTTCCGCAGTGAAAATGTGAACCACATATTTGAGTATGGTCATTTGCTGTTTTGTCAAATCATAAATTAAAGGAGCGTTGAACTTTGAACTAATCTATAGAATCTCCAGTTATGTGTAGCATCTTGCATAAAAACAAGAAATACAAATGTATTATGTTGACTTATTCTTGTTAATGTGAATCTATACTTCATAGATTTATTATTAAATCAAATCAATCTTATATCCAGTATGTGTAAAGAATTACAAATATTTATGAATCAGTCATTCAGTTTCGTTGACTGACACCCGCTCATTGAAAAAAAATTATTTGTTTTAGTTACTCATTCAGTAGAGTTTCAGATATTTTGGAAAGAACTATGTACAAGCATTTGACTAATATAATTATAAAACTTCCATACAGTTGATTTGGAATTATTCCTCATCCATATTATGTTTTGAAATTGTTAAATTAATAAAATATAAAATATTATATATGGCGTGTTGTAAAAAAAACTGAATTCATTTTATAACTTGCTTAGACAGATTATTTCATTAAAAATTCATTTTTGTGATTGATATAATCTTAAAAACTTGTTTTTTTTAATTAATATAGTTTGCATGTTGTTATAAGTGCTTTAATTATTTGCAAAGTATCCTCAACTAGATTGGCAAGGTACACAATTTGAACGATTTCAGCTCTCTGAATATTTATTACATCTATATACCGGGGGAACGATTTTTATCTGCCGCTCGATAAAAATCTCCAGTTAATTTACTCAAAATTCTTATCATTCAATCATGTGATATTACAGTTCAGAAATACGTTCGAGTTTGATTAATCTTCCCAACAAATCAAATACTAATAGTTATATATGAATTATTTTTTTTCTGGAATTTCATCAGTTATTTTAGGAATCCAAGCCACAGAATGATTCATTGCTGAGCCAATGTCTATATACTCGATCCTAGATTAGTCTGCACTAGTACGTTACATTGGAGTATAGAATCACAATCAACTGCGGACATAGTCTGGTATACAGACGGTTCAAAGACAGTTGAAGGAATGGGAGCAGGAATACATGGGGTGAGGCCAAGAAGGGATTACATAATACCACTTGGCAAATGCTCCCCGATATTCCAAGCTGAAACACATGCTATTATGGTATGCATTCAGAAGAATCTAGAAAGTGGTTATAGGAAAAAACACATCTACATTCTATCTGACTGTCAAAGTGCTATCAAAGCACTCAACTCTATACAGATAAAGTCCAAACTGGTCTGGAACTGCCTCCAGAACCTCATCGAGCTGGCAAAACACAACAATAACAGATAACCTTCATGATGTGCAGGAGAGCTTTTGGAAAAACCTGGGGGCTCAAACCAAAAGCCATGCACTGGCTTTACACAGCGGTAATAAGACCGAGAATAACTTATGGCTTACTCTTATGGTTGCCAAAAACAAATCAAAGACAGGCAAAAACCAACCTTGGGAAAATCCAGAGGCTTGCCTGTCTCTGAATAGCACTCCAACAGCTGCAATGGAAATCATCCTAAACCTCGAACCCCTTGACTTACATGTCATTGGAGAGGCCAGGATGAGTGCATACAGACTGAAACCAACAAAAAACTGGAGAATCCGAACAACTGGACATACCAGAATCACTCATGTAATCAACATCGAAGAGCTAGAAATGATTTCAGACTACATGCGACCCCTATACTCATTCGAAAACCCATTCGGAACACGAATTGATGGATCTGGATGGGCCCCGAGTATAGAATCACAATCAACTGCAGACATAGTCTGGTATACAAACGGTTCAAAGACAGTTGAAGGAACGGGAGCATGAATACATGGGGTGAGGCCAAGAAGGGATTACATTATACCACTTGGCGAATGCTCCACGATATTCCAAGCTGGAACACATGCTATTATGGTATGCATTCAGAAGAATCTAGAAAGTAACCTGTGGAGAAGTCCATTGTATCTCGAAGTGGAGTGGTAATTTATGAAGTAAAATGACGTTCTTCATAATATAAAATGTTACAATGATTTGAACAGCTGAACTTTATTCACATATAAAGAAAACAAAGAAAAGACTTACGGGTATGATACGATATGCTACTACTGGAGAAAAATTAAGTTTTGTAGGTTACGTTACCAAATTTTATAATCTTCAGTTTAACGTGACAATTGCGTCTGGTCCTATTTCAGCTGGGACGAAAATACTCGAAGTTATCGAGGAAACAACAAGTAGGCGGTGATTGCAAATAGTAGCAACAGTCGATAACGGAACCAAAATGAAACGACAATACACGTGACGGAATCACCATTCCATATTAAGCTCATGCACACTACAATATATATCCATAAGAGAAAAACAGTTCAAACATATAGACAGCCTGTCAGCAAAACACGAAGCGTAACTGTACGAAAAGGAAAATGTACAGAATCGGTCCCAAACGAACATACGTAGAACAATTGGTTTATCGGAAGTTCACGAAATGAAGAGTAATTTTATCGACAAACCGTACTTTTCGTTTGCGAAATACCGTTTAGCGGCTTTGATCGATTTCAAGAAATGAGAAATTTTGCAAACATGTGATGCCAAATCGTTTCATGCTGCTAGTATGGTTAGCAAATGAACTTCGATATTAGCTCCAACATGTTAAAAAGTTACTCGTCAACTGTTTCATTTTGATTCGCATACGTTCGTGAATGAAATTGTAGATTCGATTTGGAGGGGGTTTCAGTATGACTACTTTGGGAAAGATCCGTAGTAGGAGAATCATTGTCGAAACGTTCAAGATATCAAGAAACTCGCTCAAATGAACAGAACGTTGTTGCCGATTCTTCGATGGGATTTGATTATCACGAATTGCCGATTGCGGGGAACCTTGCCATTTGGTTAGTCCATTACCAGGCCAGGATTACGTCTATGGCAAAGAGTTAACGCCGGAATTAGGCAGAAGGGAGAGCGTGAGCTGGTTTCAAATCGAAAATCTTGAATCGCGATATTTACAAAATCTAAAAGGGAGAATTATTTCGTTATTTCATAGTTATGCGGCGTAGAGTTTAATTTAACAACAGATTTCTTGAAGATCTTATTGAAGATATGAACATCAATATTCGTACAAAAACTTATTTTGAAAGAAAGTTTGGGTTAAACAGACAAAATTGTGGGGACACTCATAGTTGTGCCAGAATTTTAAAATTGTTAACGAAAGAAGTTGTTAAAACAGAGCGCAATTGAAAATAGAAAGAAATTGCCTTAATAAGTTTTCCGATAGTTGGGGATTAGAAACATAACGCAAAGAATAAATATTACGGTCTGATTTTGATGAGTTCATAATCAAGAAAGAGATTAGAATGGTGACTTAAGTTAGAAGTTATAATTAAGAAAGCTGATGAGGGATATCATCCTTGGCGTATTTTGCTTACGGTTTACCCAAAATACAAGGATGATATCCCATCAGACCAGTTGTTTCTATTGTAACCTCCAGCATCTAAATTAGCTTCTTGGTTAAATTCCCTTATTAAAGAGATCACCCATTTTCATAATCCTCTTTCTTTGTTGAATTCATTTGAACTCACTCAAAAAATCAAAGATGCTTGTAGTGCCACCAAATTCTATTTTGTTGTCTTCGACGGTTAATTTGTTTCCTAGTGTCCCCCTGAAGACTGTATCAGGTTAGTAAGAGAGCTATTATTTAAGGCAGATGTTCTTTCTTTCATGTCCTCAATTTATGCAGCCTTTTGAACACTGTTTTACAACAAAACTTCTTTCAGTTTAACAATGAATTCTTTGCACAAAATTCTGGCCTAGCTATGGGTAGTAATTTGTCCCCACTTCTAGCAGAAATTTTATGTCTGATTTAGAACATAACCTCAAACTCTTTCCTTTATTTCACAAAAATAAGTTTTGGTACAGATATGTGGATGATTGCATTGTTCTTCCAATGGGAATCTTCAAGAAGTAAATCTGTTGTTAGAATTTTTAAACTCCTTACACCCCGCGATAAAATTTACTATGGAAATAGCAAAAATAATTCTCTCCCTTTTAGATTTAATGTTAAATATCAACGATTCTAAATTTGATTTTTCGATTTATAGGAAACCAACTCATACAGATACAGTAATCCCCTTTCTTCTTGCCACCCCAATTCCCATAAATTCGCAGCGTTTAACCTCTTTGCCATAGACTATTTAATATCCCTCTGGCCCCTGAAAGTTTCAATATTGAATGGAATATTATTAAACAAATAGGTCACAAAATGGTTTCCACTTAATCAACAGAATTCGTGATAAACATCTAATCAAATCCCTCCATCGAAGTTTAGTTCCGATCGAAAAACTAACAAATATTGTTCTATTCCTTATTTAGGCAAAGTTTCTCTTGATATCTTGAATATTTTCAGACGTTTCTGGTAATGATATCAATTCTCCTTTTATACTACGGATCCTATTTCCAAAATGTTAGTCAATACTAAAGATAAAGTACCTCCCTCCCAAAATCAGGAGTCTACAGAATTTCATGTTCACAGACTGATTGTGCTGCCCAATATGTCGGTCAGAGTGGTAGAAAAATAAAACAAGAGTTGGTGAACATGTTAAACTGATTGAGAGTTCTAGAAACCCACACATAGAGGATTATAATACCAAAAGTTCATTTGCTAACCATATTCTTAATTACAACCATACTTTTGATATAGAGACTGATTTAGATATTTTACATGTTTGCCAAAAGGGTTCTCTACTAATTTTCTTGAAATATTTGAGATCAATGCCGTCATAAACAATCCGAGTGTTATTTCCTTAAACGAAAAAGTACAGTTTGATTGTCGTAAGTTTTTTAATTCTCTTACATTTCATTAGAACTTTTTCCTTCCTTGATCTCCGATAAACCAATTGTTCTACATCATAGTGCATTCGTTCGTTTGGACAGGGCCATTCCTGTTTGCTCTGTGGTGTTTTCCTTTTTCAGTACAAGTTGCACTTCGGGTTGTTTTGTTGTAATAACTAGTCTGTCATATACATACTGTTCTTTATTTTGATACATAATTGTTTTACTCTTATGGATATATATAAATTTGTAAATATGGATAGGTGACATCTGAGCTCTACGCATGGTATAGTTACCACTTTGGTTTTGATTTACATCTAGTTCAATTTTGTTCCGTGCATGGAGTTCTCTTGTCGTCGTTCCATGGCTAGGTTCGACAATTCAGTCTGACAGATGGTTGGCTCTTTATGTGCTGTCAATCACCGCCATTGCATTTGTTGTTTTCCTCATGGCTTCGAATTATTTTGTATCGTCGGAAGTTTTCGGCCCTCCCAAGTTTAAGTATGGGACGCACCCCTGGAAAGGGGTATTCCCATTTTCCCAATTGGTCTACGTTATAAACATGGGAATTTTATAAAAATTTTTAGTAACATTAACCTACAAAACTAATTTTTTGAATTTTTTTTTTCTCCATGTAAGTAGCACTTATCGTATCATATTACCCATGTAACTAAGTCTTTGTTCTTCTTTCATTGTAGAATACTTTTATATATGCTGAAGATGAACCTATAGAGGTTCGAAACATGTTCAATAATCGATGGTATTGACCTAATCGATTTTAATATTATATTGTGGAGACGACTTCGTGTTTTTCTTCTTCATAAAATCTAGAAAGTGGTTATAGGAAAAAACACATCTCCATTCTATCTGACTGTCAAAGTGCTATCAAAGCACTCAACTCTATACACTGGTCTAGGACTACCTCCAGAACCTCATCGAGCTGGCAAAACACAACAAGGTCACCTTGATGTGGGTGCCAGGTCATAGAGGCATTGAAGGCAACGTCAAAGCGGACCAGCTAGCTAGACAAGCATCCGAAACGCTATTCACAGGGCCAGAACCTGTACATGGGATCAGCAAAAACCGATGAAGGACCCTGATCGACGAGTGGATAAAAAGAAGGCACCAACAATATTGGGATCAAACTGTCGGGCAAATACGCAGCAAAGTCATGGGAGGCTCATGGTAGGGCTGACCTTCTGAACCTGAACAGAACGAAGGCTCGTATAATAATAGGTCTATTGACTGGACACTGCGGCCTAAGAGAACACCTAAACACCATGGGAGTACGTAGGGAAACCGTTGAGTGTAGGCTATGTGATGAAGAGGAGAAAACAGCCTTTCATATTATCTTCGACTGTGACGCCCTAAGTAGTAGGCGTCACAGAACCTTTGGAGAGATCAGCCCGGAAACAGGCATGAATCCGAAGAACCTTATCGACAGGCTTCTAAACTAAACCTAATTGAAGACACAAACCTGTTTGAATGAGAAACCACTGACGACAGAGTGATACAATAGACCCCAGCTGGTCGCAAGCCAAGTGCCAACCCTGTCTCTGGCTCGTCAGCTTTCAACCAACCAACCAACGTTACATTGACTTACTCATGGATATTGATAAAAACATTCTGGTACAATGGGATCGTTTTGCCCAAGAGTCACATTGGGGTACACAACAATAATGATTTGAACTTGAATCAGTCATCCAGTTTGTTAAAATGATACGTGCTCATTAAAAAAAATTTTTGTTTTATTTACTCATTTAGTAGAGTTTCATATATTTTGGACAAAAGTATGTAGTATTTGACTAATATAATTATAAAACTTCCATACAGTTGATTTGGAATTATTCTTCATCCATATTATGTTTTAAGATTGTTAAATTAATGAAATATCAGATATTATATACAGTGTGTTGGAAAAAAACTGAATTTAGTTTATAACTGGTTCAGACAGATTATTTCATTAAAAATTCATTTTTGTAATTGATAGATTCTTGAAAACTTGTTTTTTTTAATTAATATAGTTTGCATGTTTTTATAGATGCTTCAATTATTTGCATAGTATCCTCAACTAGATCGGCGAGGTACACAATTTGAACGATTCCAACTATCTAAAACTCTATAACATCTATATACTGGGAGGACGACTTTTATCTGCCGCTCGATAAAAATCTCCAGTTAATTTATTCAAAATTCTTATCATTCAATCAAGTAATAGTGAAGTTCAGAAATACGTTCGAATTTGATTAGTCCTCCCCACGAATCAAATTTTAATAGTAATTCATGAATATCCTTCCTTTCTGGAATTCCATTAGTAATTCTAGGAATCCAAGCAACAGAATGATTCTTCGCTGAGCCAATGGCTATAGACTCACTCAATCCTAGATTAGTCTGCACCAGAACATTACATTGATTTTCTCATGAAGAATGATAAAACCATTCCAGTACAACGGGATCGTTCTGCCCAAGAGTCACATTGAGGTACACAACAACAATGATTTGAACTTGAATTACTCATTTTTTCACTCGAGGACGTACAAAAGTCAGGATTGATTACGCATATGTCTAATATTAATTGCCCATGTTTGGTACGAATTCTCATTTTTCTGTTAATTAGCTTGATTATTGTAAATTCGTTCAAAAATCAAAAATAATATAGAATTGATTCAGCAGGGTCCCACTGCTGGAATTTATTTAGTGAGAGTTACGGATCTTAAAAGATCTAATAAGTTTTCCATAGTTGAAAATTTAATGAAAATATAAAGTCAGTGAACTAGTGCCGAAATGTCTTTCAGTGACAAGATGGTCCAGAGATATTCAAAGACAGATTGAGAAAATTATTTTGGTGATTCTCAATCAAATCTTATATCGCGTTTTCCAATCCACGCCAGCACAACTCTGTCGAAGAGAATTTGGTTTTGCACCAATCTCGGCCATAAAGTTCAATTTCAGGTACTATGTTTTTCTTTGAGGACATTATCCCAATAAATTAATTGAAAAGACCAGTGGTGGAATACCATATCACCGTCACAGGTCGCTACATGAACAATCCGGAATACATCACATCTACAGACATTTTAGACATATATGTTTCCTCGGATCACTCTGCCCCAATCTTCAAAGTTAAACTGCCGACATATAATAAATTCATAACCCATCGCGACCTTTCCAAATTGGATATCAACTGATTCAAAGCAAATCTGTCAAGTATTGATCAGGAAAACACATACTCTTAAAACAATGTAGATAATATGATTTCGTTCCCCAACAATAGCTTGATAACATTATTCAATTCCCATGCCCATTACCCTACATTCTGATCAAACAAGCCACCAAAACCGTGGATCACTATAACATGAAACAAATGATTGCCTTGAAACATAAAGCCCAAGTACGGTATAAGAGACCGAGAATATCCAGATCCTGGATTTATTACAAATACCTACGAAACTATGTATGCGGTGCCATCCGGCAGAAAAATCTGCGTGACTCAATTACATTTTGCGACAGAAAATTCCAATGCTACTAGGAACTCACTCAGATCTCTCGAAGTTCTTCGGGATGAAGAAGCACCTTTACATCTTTCAAATTCAAACTTAATGAATGAACACTTCACTTACGCCCCGATTTTGGATAAAACTGGGAGTCAAGTTGACCTGATAGAAACGTATACCATTCTAAACTGATTTTATATTCAATTCTGTGGATCCAGAGACCGTTATGAATCGCTTCAATGAAATTAAGAGCAATGCTTTACCCAAGTAGCATATTCAGTGGGCGGAACGTAGCGCCACGATTCTGAAAAACTTTGAGGTGTTTGACCACAACTACTGCCAAGTTATAGACACGGTTCTATCACGCGGCGGCTATCAAAATGGTGAACACTTCCGGTGGCCGCTACGTTCCGATCTACGTTCCTGGATCTCAGATAGCCACATTGCCGTCACTAGGCAAAAACGTGGATATGTAGTGGCCGACACTAGACACATTAAACAACCGACTGCGCTTGTGTAACTGATATGAAACTCGATCTCTATCCTGCAACACATTTTTTGTAATAATTGTTTTCCATTCTTCCATTTTTCCCGATTAATTTATAACACTCGATCGACTATAAGTATAAGAATATATAACATATAAACACGTATGTGAGTTTACTGAATTTGGATACTTCTGATCGGAATAAAATTAAAACGATTGAAAGTTTACTGTGAAATATGGGTGTTGAATACTCTTTATTCAAGAAAAACATTATAATTTTGGAAATAACTCGCCTCTGAAATTATATACTCAAATCCCTCGAACATTTTTTCCATCAATCGTGGTTACTTGAAACCAGTACTTACGTAATAAATCACTACGTTGCAGTACTGACGACAAATAAATCTGTATTGGATGTTTAGTTCATTTATCTAATGATGGCGGCCCAGCATATTCCTGTGAATATGTCGGCTTTTGGAGAAACTGAAAATATAACACTCCAAAATACCTATCATCATAAAGTTGCCAGTGGAACTAACTTATTAACTTTTCCACCACTAGAATGTGGCGCCCACATCACAGGCCCATGATTCACTACTTCAAGTTATAACCTAAAAATTACAATAGGTCTCATACCCATGAAAGTGGCGAATACGTCGAAGCTATCATAACCTGCCACTTCAAAGTTATAATTTGGAAATTAAAATTAAACTTTATATACAAAATCAAAAAAAGTTGTCGATTGATAACGCATAACTCATTCCATCATTAATAAATATCAATCGCATAATAGGAAATTTGGAACTGAAAAGAAACGTGGCATTTTTTCATTATTTCCGGTAGGAACACACTGGTATATCGATACTCACATTAGACATAATTGACAGTAGCCCAAAACAGTTTGTATTTTTGTCAAGTCATGTGTCATAATTTCAGTCAGTGAACATTGTTTCAAAATGGATTATTCATTCGAAGAATATATAGATATGCATTTCGTTTATAGTGAAACAGGGGGAAATGTCAGAGTCGCTGCTGAATTATATCAACATAGATATCCAAACAGACATCATCCACATTTCACTACTTTTATAGCTGTGCATGGACGATTGAAGGAAACGGGGTCCTTCAAATGCAGTGAACATCATAATGGTACGAATAGAACAAGAAGAGATGTTACGGCAGAACAAATTTTTTGAAGATCAGCAGCAGATCTTCCTACCAGCAGATCCTTCTTTTACATATAGGTTACAAGTGTCACAATCAACAGTAAGTCGGGTAGCACGTGAACAACTATTGGATCCATTTCACCTACAGAAGGTGATGGCCCTAGATGCTGGTGATTATGGTCCTCACAGTTTTTTTGAGAATTGTTTTTTGAGGATGTATGAAGGAGCAAACGACTTTCCTAGATATGTTCTATTCACGAATGAGGCATGTTTTACAAGATATGGATATTTCAATAGTAGGAACAGTCATTCATGGGATGAACAAAATCCGCATGGAATGTTTCGAAAGGGCTACCAACAAAAGTTTCCAGTGAATATTTGGGTGAGAATTATCGAAAATCGTATCGTTGGACCATATCTCCTTCCTCCCCGTTTGAATGGGCAGAACTACCGAGTGTTTCTTGAACATGTTTTACCTGGACTACTTGAAGACGAACCTCTATTGTTCGCCAAAGAATGTGGTATCAATATGACGGAGCACCGGCCCATTCCCAACGAATCGTTCGTCCATTTCTTGATCAAACACTCCATGATCGGGAGACGTGGTCCCATACATTGGCCTGCATGTTCTCCGGATTTAACTTCACTGAACTTTTTTTCGTGGGGATACCTTAAATCCCCAGTGTATGGAACATCTGTAGAATCTGTGGAAGATTTAACGGCAAGAATTTTAGCAGCATGTATGTTAATACAGGATACACCAGGGATATTCCAAAGCGCGCGACAGTCGATGATACGGAGATGCCAGTTGTGTATTGAACAAAATGGTGGTCCATTTGAACATTTGCTTTGATGCCCTATTAGTCTCTATGTAGTGTACCCACTGAACCGTTTCTATCATTTAAGTAGATATTAATACACAATAGTTATTTTTCTTCGTCCAAAACATGTTGATTGGATAATATTTCCCTAGATAATTCAATCAGTAATGGCTTTGATAATGATACTCCAACATAAACAAATTAGGAGCACTTATCTTCAGTTTTCCGCAAAAATTATTTCAGACCTTAACTCTTATCTAAGTGGAGTATTATGAATTTGAGGTTGGTTGTCACTTGATCTGTCGAAACAATCATATGCAAGAAAGTTTGGTAACATATCTGTGAATCCGCGACATCGATTCGATCAAATGATATGATGACATTCTGACTCACCCGTACTATGTTTCCGATTCTCACAACATTAAAAAATGTCCAGAAGGTTGACACATACTCCGATATGTTGTAAGAAATTAGGATTATGCGATTATTGCACATAGGAAATTATGTCTCTACTAAGGACATATCTTCAGTTTTTCTCAATTATCTCAGAAACCTCCACTTCCAGGCATATGGAATGTCATGACTTTTGGGTTGAGAATCGATGAGCCGAACTGATGTCGAACGCTCATTTGTCCATTCACTTGTCCCAAGAAAATATGAAGGAACATATGACCACATACCAACGTAACTACGCCACTGGTTTACGGAAACAAGAAATTATTACTTCAAATTAGTAGTTGATAAACCTTGTTAGTGTACCAAGTTTCAAATTTTGTCCTTCAGGAATTTTGGAGAAAACAAATTGAATCTTAATTTTTTTTCGTACTTTCGACACCCTGTATCTCAGAGGGGATGCATTTTAGGACATACCTTGATAGCAACTTTTCACCTCGAAATGAGGTCAGGAATCTGTAGTCGGAGTTTGTCGGTCTCATTCTGACTGATATATATATATATATATATATATATATATATATATATATATATACAGGGTGTAACTGAATAAGTGTAAAACATTCAAGGAGGAGATTCCTCATCGAAAAACAGATAGGATCTTTCATATAAAGAAACTTCATTGGAGCATCCCTTGTTAAGATACAGCCCCTTAAAGGGGGTACATAAAATTTGTATAACAATTTTTTTCACAAGCACTGAAAAAGATACAATATTGAAATTAACCTGACGTTTTGTACTACCAAAAGACACTTAGCCAGTAATTTATTTGGTTTACCCCATGGTTGTAAGGGTGAAAAACGCAACCCTAAAATGTATTTCCAATGTAACTTTTTGTCTTATTATTTGTTTACCATTTAAAATTTATTTCCGATAGCCTGTTTCATTCTAAACAAAAATGTCTCTTGGGTTTTGCCCAAAATAAACCAGTAAGCAGCAAAACATTATTTTACGAACAACTACAGAGATACATCGTCATAAATGCGAACTGGATTTATTGTTATTTTGTAGTTAGTACCTGCATTAAACGATTAAAGGGTAATAAACAAAACTAAGTTATTAATAACAAAACACACAACATGTAGAAATCATAGTGAATGTTCAATATGTCTACCTTCAAACATTACGCATGCGTCTAGACGTCGGCGCATTGAGCCACGTATTCGCTCAAATATTCCTGGAGTCTCTCTGATTACCCTGGACGCATCGATGATGCGGTTTCTTAAGTCCTCTACATCGCGAACAGGAGTACGATATACCAAATGCTGTGAATGGCCCCAAATAGAAATCGAGAGGATTGAGATCCAGGGATCGAGCGGGCCATTTATGTGGTCCTCCTCGACCTATCCACTGATTTGCATATGTTTCAGTTAAATGCTGACGTGCTACTTGACTAAAATGGGCGGGAGCCCCATCATGCATAAAAACATATCCCTTCTGACGCTCAAAGGAACTTCCTCCAGCAGTACTGGATGCACTTCTCTTAAAATTGAACGTATGCCTCACCATTTAATCGAGGAGGTAGAAAATGAGGCCCAATTAAATCATCCCCAATAACTCCGAACCACACGTTAAGAGAAAACTGTTCTTGATGGCTAGTTTCGACAATAGCGTGAGGGTTTTCATCACCCATATGTGGTAATTATGGAAATTAATAATCTTGTCCCGAGAAAACTACATTCGTCTGTGAATTCTATCGTCTTCAGAAAGTCACAATTTCTTCTAATCATTTCCAGCATCCAATTGCAGAATTCAAGACGGTTCGGAAAGTCTCGCGGTAACAGTGCCTGTACTCGTTGCAGATGGTAAGGGTATAAGAGTTGTTCCTTTAAAATTCGAAATACCGTCATATGATCAACATTTAGCTGGAAAGCAATCTTTCTAGTACTGGTAGTAGGTTGTTCTTCAATCAAATTAAGTACTGCTTCCTCAAGCTGTGGTGTTCGTATTTCTCGATGGCGACCACAATCCTGCGTTCTTTGTCGAATGAACCATATTCTCGTAATCGTTGATGAAGTCGAGCAAATATTCTATGTGAAGGATGCTGCCGTTGAGGATACATTTCAGCATATCTTCTAGAAGCTTCTAACCCATTCCCCTGCGACAGACCGTAAACGTAATGCATATCAGCCATTTCCTCATTTGTGTATGCCATTTTATTAACAAGTGAATTATTAAAGTAACAAATTAAGAACAGAACAACAACACACAATTAGTATTAATTCAATTTCGAAAATTCCCAAACTGACAGCGTCATACCAATTTAATTGTCACTATCGCTAATAGCGACCTACTAGATAGATTAGTTTCGTATTTTCGCATTTATGACGATGTATCTCTGTAGTTGTTCGTAAAATAATGTTTTGCTGCTTACTGGTTTATTTTGGGCAAAAACCCAGGAGACATTTTTTGTTTAGAATGAAACAGGCTATCGGAAATAAATTTTCAAATGGTAAACAAATAATAAGACAAAAATTTACATTGGAAATACATTTTAGGGATTGCGTTTTTCAACCCTTACAACCATGGGATAAACCAAATAAATTACTGGCTAAGTGTCTTTTGGTAGTACAAAACGTCAGGTTAATTTCAATATTGTAACTTTTTCAGTGCTTGTGAAAAAAATTGTTATACAAATTTTATGTACCCCCTTTAAGGGGCTGTATCTTAACAAGGGATGCTCCAATGAAGTTTCTTTATATGAAAGATCCTATCTTTTTTTCGATGAGGAATCACCTCCTTAAATGTTTTACACTTATTCAGTTACACCCTATATATATATATATATATATATATATATATATATATATATATATATATATATATATATATATATATATATATATATATATATATGTTTACTTGCTTTACCATTTTTCCGGTTTGACCGGAAATTACCCCAACTTTCGATTTTCAAATGAGATATCCTATATGTTTTTACTTATCTTGACCGAGAACGACATTCTGAATCCAACAACACCTCACTTGTCAATATTTGAGGAATAAAGTAATTTTTGTACAATTTTGATTTTTCGATCTATAATGCAATGGGACGTGTTAGTCGCTTCATTCTTGACCAAGTAACATGGGAAAAATACGACTTTGAAGCTTATGACTTCACAGCCGTTTTGAGAATTATTCAAAAGTCGCAAATATGAATTTTTCCAGTTGACTTGATTTTTTCAAATGGAAAGGGGGTTGCCCGTCGGCTTTTTGTGAAAGATCATTTTCTCACGAATAATTTGATACCACAGACTTTCACTTTATTTTCACTATTTTTCTGAATAATTGCAAGAAGCGATCATACCTAATAACAAATAATACGTATTCGGTATACTTATGCACTAAGTCCAAGTATTCTAGTTATCCGAAACAAACAATCGAAGGTGTTGCTGGGACTACCTAAACAAATGGGCTATTATTGAATATGCTATCATTTTTTTAAATTCATATAGAAAATTATAGTAGAAAGGAAAAAATTGACATGTTGCTAATTTACGGAGGAGCAAAAAAGAATCCAATTAATGCAGCTCGAATTCATGCTCAGGGATTCCCTAATCGTCGCCATTCCACTCGGCATTATTTTCCAAAACTGGAAAGGAAAATGCGAAGTGGACCAGAAGAAAATGACAATAACTTCATCGTCAGTGAAGAAAAAGAAGTAGACGTGTTGGCCTATGTTGAAGTGAATTGTACGGCGTCAATTCGCCAAATTGTTTCTGAGTGTGATATAAGTTATTCGTCCGTTTGGAGAATTCTTCACAAATATAATTATCGATCATTCAAGTACCGACTACACCAACATTTTCACGATACCGACCACAACCGAAGATTGACCCATTGCAACTGGTTTTTGACTAAATACAGAGAAGATGTACGTTTTCCATTTAAAATAATTTCAGTCGATTCACCAACTTGGGTCTGTTCGGAATAATAAAAGGTACTGGTCTCAAACAAATTTACATGTGATGCAACAAGGAAATTTTCAAGAGCGATTTGGTTCCAATTGCTGGATGGGTATTATCGCAGAAAAACTTTTGAGGCTAGATTTCTTTCCTCTGAGGACCAATTAAAAATCAGATGAATAACACAGCATCAGCTACTCGTGAAGAACTGGAGTATAGAGTAAGGGTGGCATTCCAGAACATCACTGCTGAACAGCTAATCAATGTTGTGCGCGCAACAATTGAAAAAAATGAACTTTGCCGTGATCAAGAAAGAGGTCATTTTAAAAATTTAGAACTTCATTGGACTAATTTGCGACTTTTGAATAATTTTTAAAACGACTGTGAAGTCATAAGCCTCAAAGTCGTATTTTTCCCATGTTACTTGATCAAGAATGAAGCGATTTACACGATCCATGGCATTCTAGATCGAAAAATAAAAATTGGAATAAAAATGAGTTTATTTGCCAAATATTGACAAGTGAGGTGTTGTTGGTTTTAGAATGTCATTCTCGATCGAAATAAGTAAAAATATATAGGATGTCCCATTTAAAAATCGAAAGTTGGAGTCATTTCTGGTCAAACCGGAAGTACGGCAAAGCAAGTGAATATGTCAAAAAATGTAAATTGAACTATGATACACAACCCCCAAATTTCGTTTTTCTATCGTCGATAATAAAAAAGTTATAGGGGTGAGCCACGTTGGAGAATCACCCGGTATACTGCTTCATTTCGAAGGTTAGCCTATTAATTCGCGAATAGACTTTTTTGAAACATTGTATTATTTTTTAGAAAATTCTTAATGTAGTTTAAAAAATGTAGCCTATCAATTAGGTGAAAGTTTTTTCCAAAATCCAACGTACTTTGAAAAATAAGAACCATAAAAAATTCACCCGTACAACAGAGACTGATGAGAGGAAAAAGCTGGAAATTTGCCAACAGATGATTTGAAATGTGAATAAAGATCCCGATTATTTAACTGAAATATTATGGACTGATGAGTCATCCTTTTTTACAGCAGTAGTTTTCAATAGGAAAAATCGAAGGTCGTGGAAAAAAAACAGAAATAGATTGGTAAAACAAATAAAGGAAACAGAAAGGAAAACTGTTAGCGTTTGGTGCTGAATTTTTTGAAATAAAATTGTTGGCCCTTTATTTTATGATTATATATCAACAGGAGTAACCTATCAAGAAAACTCATCGCAGAAGTAGAAAATATATTTATGCACGACCGGGCGTGAAGTAGCACTTTAGCGCCCGGATTTGCGGGCGTAAAGTAGTACTTTAGCGCCCGCGGACTACTTTATCGCCCGGCGGGCGATAAAATCGTTGAACAGGCGCTAAAGTGAATTTCAATCTCATATCGATAGAAATCTATATTCCGATGGATCATATAATCAAACCCAAAACATTATTAACAAAAATATAACGAAAACAATGAACATAAATTAATTTAAAAAATTAATTATAACTCAATATTGACAATACAATTAGAACAGTCATTTATGGAAATATTTGGATTTGTTGTTTTCTGTTGTTGCAGATAGTTACTGATTTCAACTGATTCCTCATTACTAGAAGTCTGAAGAGAATGCATGTTGTTATCTGGTGTTTCAGAGTAGTGAGCAATATTTTCAGATTGTCTGCAATGGCTAGTAGAAGGCTCATCATTTTCTACAATTTTCTTAGCAATCTTCAGCTTATTTGCAACTGAATTTTCAATATAACCTTCCGCAACAGTCGTCGACTTCCACCCAGCATGTCTTTTAATGTTGATTATATCCTCGCCTGCATCTGCTAACATAGTTGCTGAGGAACGTCTGAAGCAGTGACCAGTATATTATTTCGCATTAGAAATACCTAGGTAAGTGGCTATTCTGAATGGTATTTGACCGAATGTATTTTTTCCGATAACCTGTCTCGTACACTTGCCATTTTTATAATATAAAAAAAAACCGCTTTTGATCATTCTGATCTCGCAAGGAAGAATATTTTCTGTGAATATCCAAATAACTTGGCGATTTCTGTTCTTTATCGATTACAGTAAATACTCGGATCTATCTTCGTTTTGGTTTCTCGTATAGTTATGAGTAAGAATGTCTCGAAATCTTGAATGTCGTCCACTGTGATATTTGCCAATTCTTCGCGGCGACATGCTCCACAAATACCAAAAATCAGTGCTACCTACAATAAATTCTCAGATTAACATACTGAACATTGAGAAAACATGAAATTAGAACTTACTTTCATCATAATATACAAATCGTCTGGTGCTTTCCCTCAAAAATAACTCGATTTCTTCTCTGCTCAGAATCTTCGATTTCTTTGGTTTATAACCATCAAATTTTTGTTTAAAAAAAGCTATCAATCTTGCGTATCTACTGATATCTATATTATCATGTACATTTAAAGTAGCTTTCAGCATGGAATAATATGACCACATGGTAGAGGGCTTACAATATTTAGATTTTCCAGAAAATAGGCAAGAAGTACAGTCTCTGTGTATTTCTTATTTTTACATTTTTCCCGTTGCACCACCTCACGAATTCTTCATACACCTTGTCGTATATTTTCTTGGATTTACTTGGCAATAAACTCAATTTCGCATCCTCAGCTGCTTTACTTATTTCTGGTGGAGTACAATTCTCACTTTCTTCGTCGCTTGAATCCATTTCAAAATCAGTAATGAATTATCTGTGATCACAAAAATTGACAGCAAATATGGCTACTAGCCTATATAATCTTATTTCGAAAAATTGACTGAGTTGCCATGGTAACATTCATTTCATCACTTCTTGATTTATTCTGTTTCCGATATAATATGAATATACATCCTCACGGCAGCCTTGATGTATTTTTATCATGTTCTAGATATAATATAGAGGTATATATCTACATGACATCAAATATACCGGTCATGCATATTTTTTTTTATGTATTTCGTGCGTAATTTGCTTTTATAGACCTAGGCGTGTTAATAGCCCTCGCTATCGCTCGGGCTATTACTTACACGCTGCGGTCCATAAAAGCCTATTTGACGCCTTTGATACATAAATAACTATTACAGAATTTTTTGAAAACCGAGCGTTCTAGTATGATTTGGATGGAAGATCGGGCAACCCCGCATAGTGTCCCCGTTCAAGAACATTTGAATAATGTATTCCCAATATGGATAGGAAATGATTGAAGTATAAAATGGCCACCCAACAGTCCGGACTTGACCCCTATGGATTCATTATTCTGGAGATTTATACATAACATTGTTGATAATAATAATATTCAACTCATCAAAGACACGATTCAAATTGAAATAGATAATCTGAATGTCAATAATGAAGCAATTTCCAATGCACTCATTAATATAAGAAAACCTTATCAATTATGCATTGACAATAATGGTGGACCCATTGAGCATCTATCATGAGTTATTATATTATTTAAATTTTCTAAATGAATCTTTGTTACCTATTTTTGTATAAATATTTCAACTTTTTCTTCCTCACTGTAAACCATTTTGATTATTCCATTGAAGAAATGTCACTAATAGTTATTTAGTCAACTAGTGTATTAATGGTGGCGAATAATGATCTCTCGCTCTCGCGTTAATGTTCGAGATCATTAATCGCCATTTCAATATACGAGTTGATTACAAAATGTTTCCGTCGACTTCGTTCCTGGGATCAACGTCAACGTGAAATTCATTATCCATTTGCTTCAACTGGAAGAAAACAATATTTTGTTTTTAAAATGAACACATTTGACAGCGCGAAGGTAATATGATATGACATTTGAATAGTATTTGAATTCGTGTATGTTTAGTTGCCTATACCACAATAATGCATTAATAGAGAAATTGACCATAAATAGGTTATTAATGGTCGATTTCAGTGTATGTTTGAGTGCATATATCACAATTATGCATAAATAGAAAAATTGGACGTTAGAAGGGGTCATTAGCGATCGATTTCGTGTAGATTAAACAGACTCGTTAATACGAGGACGCCGGAAAACAAATATTATATAGTTTGTCATTTTCATAGCTTACTTCACAAATGTTAACTCTCATTGGATTGGTATTACCAGAAACATCTAGTATAAGTTATTCGACGTTTATTAACTCAAAAACGTTATGAGATACGGGTAACATATGGTATATTTCTGAAATCCGAAAAAACAGATCATTTCAATAACTCAGCAATGTACAGGGTATTCCATTTAAAAAATATATCCCCTGAAATCTGCACGCTGGTGTATTTTTGATAGCATTTTATCAAAATTCAGTCATAACCACAAATCTTTTTTATTTAACTTTTTTTCTATATAATGTATAGTGAATAACCTGGTATGAAGCCTCTCAATACGAGATCACTTTGCGAATTCTTGCTATGAAGCGGAGAAATTTCGACCACCTGTATGCAGGTTTCGGAGCTTTTGCCCCCATCAGTTTAAAGTAGGTCATGCAGACAACTAATGTCTGCGGACCCGATTGATCCAAATAACTTCACTTCATGGCCCAGTCTGAGGCGATAAGTATTGAGCAGATGAATCCGCCTGGTTTCGCCACCTGAGATCCAGGGCAAGCACTACCCATCTAGACACTCCAGAGATTGGGACAGAAATCTGTGAGTTTTTGGATGTGCGCAAAGATGTCCTGATCAAATCAGATAATCTCATTGTGAACCCAAATAGGGGTAGTGCCCCGACAATCGTTGGATTGATTGATTACTGTTGAATCATTATGGTTTTGAGTACCTTTCTGTCTGCCCCATGTATACTTTCTCAAAATTGGCACTTGGTATTTAGTAAATAATCTAAGATTTTTAGTCTCTTGGTTTCTAACCCTGTATTAAAATTATATTTTACTGGGTTTTTACATTAACTATTGATTTTTACGTTAAATTTTTCCGAAATGTTGCATAGTTCTGGTATCAAATCTTCTACATATTATAGTAGTATACACAGACTCTTCAACGAAATGATTGGAATGGAGAAATATGATGAAAAAGGCGTGAATACAAAATTTAATACTGGGAACCTGAACTCACCTTATTTCAACTTGACAGGAAAGATGCAACATGAACTGCACATAGGAGACTGCAACAGGTGGTATGTTCTTTCCATCACATTTTCCGTCGTTTTTTTCGTATTGGTAAATGAAAAAACTAGGTGGGTATCAAACACGGGTGACGATTGCCAACAGTTAATTTATATTGGCATGTATAATGTGAGTTTTTTCAGATATAATATGTATCTATATAATTTGTCAATTCTATAATTTTTTATTATTTTGAACGAAGAAAGCCACCTTGAATGTAAGTATCATTGTTTTTGTGTATCTGTTTTTCTTCCTTTCGTATCTTCCCTCCGATGATTCCTCATGTCAGACAAATTTTTTCTTTGAATTTTGCTTCATATGTTCATCATAAAATTCCATTTCTATAAAGATGCTATTTTTTTATTTACTTCAGAGTCGTGAAGATGAATTGATAAATATTTCGAATCATCGACTAATTAAAATCTGGTTTTCTCCAACATCCCGACGGAACTCACATCAATTCAACACTAGGAGAATTAGTTATCTCAGTTATCAAATTTTAAAAAAAGCCTTCCAAATGAAACTGAGTTCAATGTACACTCGGAGCATTATCAAGATATTTCGCAGAGGGCTTCCTTTGATACCTCCTGGTTAGTCAAAGCTTATCTGAGGTCTAATTGGGGATACGAAATCTGATGGAGAAATCTCGTGGACTATAAATGGGTTCAGGAGTCGAATATCGTAAGGATATCAGGGAGAGTGAGATCCTTGGATTTTCGAGCCACTAGAAGCATTTAAAGGGATCATTTCCATTATCTCTCCTTCGAAGAGAGCGGATGCGATCTTCCATTCCAGATTGTTTGCGTCGTACCTAAACCCGATAAACAGGGTGTTTCTGACTTTAATGTTCCACTTCAGCTGCAACATGCATTGTCACCACTGTTATCCCACCGATAGTAGAAGAGGATATATACAGGGTGTAATCTAACCTCTTGCACACCCGTGAATGACAGTGCATAATGCCATTTTCATAAAAAATCACAGTGGTTAAAAATCTGAAGAAAAATTATGTACAACATAGTTTTGGGTAGCGCCACCCGCCTAATTTCAGGTGACCTGCTCAGAGAAAAACTTCGGCAATTTGACTGAGATACAATTTTGAACTGTGTGGTAAATTTATACATTGCAGGCTGCCAGAGATAGTTATCCAATTTCAAAGTGAAGAAAACATCTAACCTTGTTATATCCGAACTGGTCATAAAGTCACAACTAGTTGACTTCATACTCTGCTTTGAGGCACTTATCATAATGATCACCGGTAAGAAACAAACGACACAAACACTTTTGAAAGGAGAAACATTCGCAGTTGCAAATTGTTTCAAAAAATCACTGCTATTGTAATGATTCCTGATTCAGACATCGGGTGAGCTGAACACGGTTGCCAAGCAAGATTCTCGTATGCACGGTTTATGAAAAAAAGTTTGTTAGATTCTACTAGTGTTTTCTGATTGGCTGGTGAATGACAGATCGTAACTAGCAACCAATCAGAAAACAGTACGCGATGTGCAAGAGAATTAAATTGTATATTATTGTCTTTTGCTGGCTCTTAAAACTAAAGACCGAGCTGTTCCGTGCATATTTTGAAGAGTAGAAGAAAGATGAATCACTTGTCGCATTTATGAATAAAGTAGCAAATTTATATTCTGGTTGGAGAATCACTGTGCGGGTGTTTCCATACTAGATATGTAGTGAACGCCGGCACAGTGATAGGCGTCTCTGGAATCCAACAAGAATTTAAATTTACTACTTTATTCATAAATGCAACCAGTGATCCATTTTGTCATCTACTCTTCAAAGTACGCACGCAACAGCTTGGTGTTTAGTTTCGAAAGCCAGCAGAAGACAAATATGTTCAAATTAATTCTCCCGCACGTCGCGTACCGTTTTCCTATTGGTTGCTAATTACGATATTTTATTCACCAGCCAATCAAAAAACACTACAAGAATCTAACTTTTGTTCGTGAACCGTGTATGCGAGAATCTTGTCTGGCAACAGAGTTCAGTACATCCGATGTCTGAATCATTAATGATTATAATGGCCATTATTTTTCAAAACAATATGCAATTGCGAATAATTTCCTTTTCAATAGTATTTGTGTTGTTGGTTTCTTACCACTGACTGTGATAATTATGATAAGTGCCTCAAAGCAGAGTATGAAGTCAACTAGTTCTGACTTTATTCGCCAGTTAGATGTTTTCTCCACTTTGGAATTGAATATCTATATCAGGCAGCCTGCAATGTATACATTATACCCTATTGAAATGTCGAGTTAAATGTTCATTGCATTTGGCATTTGCCATAGTTTTTCTCTGAGTGGGTCACCTGAAATTAGGCAGGCAGCGCTACCCAAAATTTTGTCGAATTTTACAAAGAAAAATACATGTTTTTTTTTTTTCAGATTCCCATATATATATAAATAAATATATATATATATATATATATATATTATTATTATGTTAGGTAATGTTGATGAAATAATTGAAATGATACCTATTATTATTGGATATTTAAGTTATCGTGGTTTATGCTATGTTTGTTTTACAATTTTTCTACACTTCTTACTAATGTAGAATCTTAGAACATGCTCTAGTCAACGCATTTGTATCAAAATGTCAGTCCTGAAGTTTCTCTATTGTCGTAAGTATGTGACCAACAATACATTCATGGTGTATACACAATAAAAATAATATGTAAATTTAAATTCATAAAAAACTTTGTATTTTGAATAGATCAAATGGTATACAATTTAGAACATCATATCAGGAGGAAAGCCAAAAGCGAGATGTCAAAAACTATGTCATTATACAATTACCACACAATTAATTCATTATTCTACAATATTTGAATGTTAATTGCATCGCCATTTGCGTTTACGGCGCTTCCAAAATGTTGTCGTGTCAAATTCTACAAATTCAAATTTGCACTCACGGAATGTGAGGTTTTAAAAAAATACACACATTGAAAAAGTCCACATGAATTCGAGATGCACTATTTACTATTTATATCTTTGAAACAAAAAAAATTGATTTATTGTCACAAAAAAATGCTTAGTATCGCAGAAAACATTTTCTAATGAATAATACAAACATTGCATTTCAAATACTGACTTCAATAAAAAATAGTATGTCTTCATATTTAAGACTTGTTTTAAAAATGAATTCTTATAGTTATTTATCTTCAAACACAATTCCCGTCAGGTTATTCTTTCAAATAATATCATTGCATATAACGCTTAAAGCTAAACTTTTATAATTTTACAAGAGATATTCATTAAAGACGGTAAGACAAAATAGTATAAGATATAAAGTAAACTACGTATCATGGATGACACTTAACTTCATTGTAACACACGCGCAGATTCCGTCGCCAATTTTCATGATTCAAAGCAATGCCACAGCGATGGGCCGTATTATAGAAGCGATTAGTGCATGTGGTGTGTTGCGTATGTGGGTTAAATTTGATGGTATAAAGTTTTCCCGAAATTTGTGCATCCAATATCACTTCTCAGTGAGTTTATTTTTAAATTGTTTTTCTACCTCTCTTGATGTATGAATGTAATCATTACAATTGTTAATTGAGTACGACTAAAACTGAACTCAATTCATCACTTCAACTCGATGCTTGGAACTCCAATTGGCGCACACTATTATAAATAACAATACAGCTAAATATACTTATTTTTCCCGCGTATGACAAAGGTTTGTCGTAAGCAGAAAAATATTGTTGAATTGTGCGAATTTCTATCGAAAATAATCTCTCTCCCTCTCTCTACAAACGAAGAACGCTTCTTGCAATTTCGTCGAATGAGATTCCAAGGAAATCCAATAAAATTTCTGCGTGGGTTTTATGGCTGTTTTTATCCCCATTCCATTCTTTCTGAAGACCCAGTTATGCGTATCCTATGAATATTCTGATGGTTTCCAAATAAATGGCGTGTTGGGCTATTAAATAACACACACTTCATGAATATTTATCTCCACATTTTCGTTGTTGTAACAAAAAAAAATTGATCAGAAAACATCACAATGGATGATTATTGAAATTGACGCTATGGGCTTGTGAAACAGATGAACTGAAAACCTTCCACACAGCGAAAATGTGGAATGGACTGAAAAATATAATATCATATATTATTAGGAGAGAAGGAAGTCCACATTAAATGGGTTTTCGGGTGAATCTATTTATCGATTAATTGTTGGATATCAAAATGAAGAAGAATAATGTAATCTCAACTTTAAAATAAATAGATCGGCTCAGTTCGTGGCTGTTCATCTGCAGTTCGTGACTATTAAAATACTCCGCTCATTTAGCCTCCAAGTACACAAAACAATAGCAAACTCCTTTTTTTTGGGATGATATAGTCGCCTCGTTCAATTCTTCAATGAATCAGGTTAAAAATCCAAAAATAAAGACATATTTCGAACATATGTAATTCATCTTCAGTTGAAAGTACAATCAATGTTGAAGGAAAATAGGGGTGGAGAAAAGAGCTTAGTATCGTTAAATCATCAACTAATTTGAAACCATTGTCTGGAGCCTTTTTTAAATTTGGCAGTATATTTCAAATAATAAACAATATATAACCTAATCCCACTATAAAAGGTCACGCCCACGTGATCTTAACTCGTACAAGTTTTCATTAACTTCTGAGGGTTAATCAAACAACTAAGAAAGCGGTCAAAAACAAAAAAAAACAATTTGATCGAACGAAATACGACCATACAATGGCGGCTATGGTTAATAAAAACAAATTCAATTAGATTGTCTCAAATATTGTTAATTATTGGAGATACACTATCAAATTTGAAAAGGGCTGAGTTCTACACGATGATTTGAAACAAGTCGATAAGTTAACGATATTTTGGTTTTTTCTCCACCCTTATTTTCCTCTATCATTGATTGTACTTCCAACGGAAGATGAAGATATATATATATATATATATATATATATATATATATAAATTAAGTGTTGGTTTTGGGTTATGCAGCAGGCCAATAAGTGTACTCTTTTACACGGGTTCCAAGCTTTCGATAATATTTATTATCATCATCAGGGATGCTACAAAATAGGAAGACACAAAGGAATATATAATAAAGAAAAACAAGACATTCATAACTTACAGTGTAAGTGAGGTTATGCGGCGATGATGTCCAAATTATTAATAATGTTATATGAACAAAACTGTGTATACAACCCACAGGAATCTACCACAATCCACATTACATACGTAAACAATGTATTCTCATGTTGAGGATTTTGGATCGTGTTTTACTTTGAAAGGGCTGTCAACTAGACTGGATGAATTCTCAAATAGACTGACACAACAGATAATATAGACCACAAATGTTTTACCTCTTAGTGGAATTTTTTTCAAAATTGAAAGACAAGACCTCATGCACCAGCTGTTCGGATGTAGTTAACTGTATACCGTGTCAACACTGTGGTGAACAGTACATAGGACAAACGTCCAGACAGTTGAAGGACCGCATCACCACACACAAAAGTGACAGTAGACTGCACCCGGAGAGATGTGCACTGAGTGAGTATGTCTATAAGGAAGGACATTGTATGGATTATGTTATGGATTATTTCATAGTTGTTTAATTGTTTTATCTATTGTGTGTCCCTGTATATATTTTTCACTGTTGCTATGTTTTTGGGAAAAAGAGGAGTTGGTTGTTGATTGTCAAGTAGAAAGTCAAAAAGTAAAAATTGGTATTTTCTTGAAAAATATAGTAAAATAAAGAAATTACAGATTATAACTCAGTTAAAATTTTATCCAACGAAAGAAACACTACCAAGAGATGGTTCACATTTCACAGGCAGAAAATCCTCTAAATAAAAAAACAGATTCAAATCATTTGAGTGAGATTTACTCTTATTTAATTTTTGTAGACAATCCTTATGTGAGGGAGAATCAGTAGATTACCCCCATGAATGCTAATAACATAGTTTGATTATTTCAATCCACATCATTTTATATGCACACATCTCAATTCTCAATAGTCAATTAATTTTTATTTAAATCTATTTATGGAAATATTCCATGCCATTGTAAAGTTCACTTGGTAATACTACTTCATTCCCAGTGGTCAATATTATCTGTTGTGTCAGTCTATTTGAGAATTAATCCAGTCACATGTCTAGTTGACAGCCCTTTCAAAGTAAAACACGATCCAAAATTCTCATTATAAGAATACATTGTTCACGTATGTAATGTGGATTGTGGTTGATTCCTGTGAGTTGTATACACAGTTTTGTTCATAAAACATCATTAATAATTTTAACATAATCGCCGCATAACCTCACTTACACTGTAAGTTATAAATGTCTTGTTTTTCTTTATTATTATGTGTCTTCCTATTTTGTAGCATCCCTGATGATGATAATAAATATTATCGAAAGCTTGGAATCCGTGTAAACCCAAATACCAATCACTTAATTCGTATCTAGTCAGCAAATGAAACTACAAATTCTATATATATATATATATATATATATATTTATATATATATTGTTATAATTTTGTTGATGTGATATTATTGGGGATGTGATATTAATATTGGTTATTGTATCTAAAATATGCCCGGCTATGAAAATACTATCTCTTTCTTTTAGTTTTTCACCATCTCACTTCGCCTTTGCTTACTCAGTCGGAGACGCCTATGCTAAGATGATCGTCTCAATCTCAAGAGAGTTGCAACTGGGCTTTCTTGTTTGCTCGATGTGAATATAATACTATTTTTTTTTATGTATGTATAAATAAATGTGATAGACCCAGAAAACAATTATGTAGTTTTATTTAATAGAATTCACTCAAAAGAAATGTTTCGATTTCATATTTTGTCTCAGTATTCAAAATTCAATTAATTTCTACCAACCACTAGGAGAAAACTACCTTATATTATTTTATAAGCAATTCAAAATTATTAAATTAAATTTCATTATGAATCATTGAAACTACGTTTCTAGATCAAATTCAAATTATAATTCTAACCACTTTGGTACGACTTGAAATAATTATTGATAGTCTGGATGGAAATTTCACTTAGTCCATGAATTCTTCAGGGACATATTCGTAATCTTGTAATGGAATATTTTCACTCACTTTAAGGGTCCTGGTGGATATAATTCTGGTTGATTTGTGGTGCTGTTTACAATGTTGGCAGGAACAACTGCATCGGTGGATTCAGGATTTTCAATCTCGCTTTTATTTGGTATGTCTCTTATCTGAATACTTCATTTTCTTCTTACTTTAGTTTTGATTAGTCTTTGTCTCGACGTAGTTATATCAATTATATAGTTAATGAATCAGTTTTTATCGATAAATTTCCACATTGAAATCTCCTGGAAACTGCCCTTTTTCAAACTATCCATCACATCCGTTAATTTTCATGAGATTCCACCTTCCACATCGCAGGCACAACACTTTTCACTTGATCATACTATGGTACATTTTTTATTCAAAATATTTTCTCCAAACATTATATCTAATCTATCTAATCTTCTCAATCTTTCTTTCAGTTTTGAGAACTCATATTTCATCTCTTTTCAAAATCATTGACATCTGTCATATTTCACTTCATTCCAGTTCTGAATTCCTATACAGGATGTTTTTTACAGAAAAATAATTTAATTTTCATTTCATTTTTTTTTAAACTCCTATACAAGATGGTTTTTTATTGATAAATAATTTAATTTTGATTTCTCTACTCAATTAAGTTGATTAAATATTGAATGAAATAATCGAAACATAACAAAAAATCAGAATAAAACTCATCTGCCACACTCTTTAAATGTCTGAATTGATTAGAAATGGCTCGAGTAACAAAGGTTAGAAAAATTCAGAAAAAATAGCATTTCATTGCAGGTTTTTATGCAAACTTTCCACCACAACCCAATATCATAACATATATATATATATATATATATATATATATATATATATATATATATATATATATATATATATATTTTAATGGCTTTGACATTTCGTCATTCGGCCAGTCACAAGTTGAGTATTTTTTTTTTTTTTTATGTATCATTTCATAGTGTTCTGGGTAGGCCTTGTTACTAACTCCATACGCCACCTAGGAGCAGCACTGTTAATTTGAACGCAACAGCGAATCGTCGAGGACCATCCTCGGCCCGGCTACGAAATTTAACATTTAATTCTCTCAAATTAAATAGAAAAATTTCTGCCCTGGGAGAATCGAACTCACGACCTTTCGATCATGAGTCGGACGCTAACCCACCGCGCCAATCCCCCCTTGATATATATATATATATATATATATATATATATATATATATATATATATAAATTATTCTTTATTGTTGCTATGACACCATAATATTTACAGTCAACATTAAATTTAAAGATTCACATAAATTTGTTATACACTCTTCACTTTCTTTAAAATGAAAAAATGATTTATTGTCAAGAAAAAACTATTTCTGAATAACTAATCCACGCTGCATTCCAAAGGGTGACTTGAATGAAAACTTGTATGTCTTCATATTAAAGACAACTTGTTTTAAAAATTAATTCTTATAGTTATCTTTGAACACAATTCTCGTTATTCTTACATATCTTATCAATGCATTAAACGCCTAACGGTGACTTTTTCAGGAGTTATTTGTAATACACGCTCAGAGTCCGTCGCCAACTTGCATTATGCGGACTGACGCCATCGTGACGGGCCGTATTATAGGCGCGATTAGTGCATGTGCCGTATTCTTGGTGCTATCCTGTGTTCACTCATAATCAAATAAACGATCTCAATTGTGCTATCATTAGAGAGAAATGGGCAGCTGAAAGTGTTGCAGTCTCTTAGGTTGAATTCAATGGTGTCATTTGGAGATCCCGTTTTTGCCACGATTTGCTACATTATATTTACTCTCCCTGAAGATGTTTGTACATTAATTGAGTTTGTACATTAATTGAGACTTAAACCTTTGTTACTGACATTTATGGCTATATTGTGTATGATATATTAGAAGACTGAGTATACCCATCGGCTCCACACAAAATTAATGGCAACAAAAAGGCAATTCGCGCATTGAACAAGATTTATAACTTTTTATAATATTATGATTCGTTGTTTGACTTCGAAGAAATTTATTTTTAACGATGAAAAAAAAGAGGAGTATATTTTGTTTATGTATGACCACCCATAACTTTTCAGAGTAGTTCGATTTCGATGATTCTTTTTTCATTGGAAAGGGTGTACTTCAGTGTTGGTTCCACTTGAATTTGAAGAAAAAAAACACCCTTAAGGGTAGTAAAATGGAGGTTATTTATCGTTGACCCTCTGAATTATGGCCCGTTAACCAGGCAAAACTTTATTATCCCATTCAGGTGATTGTTTTATGATTATATAGGGTATACCTCGAAGTTGGTCGTATTCGAATTTGAAGAAGAATAATCCACCCCAAAGGGTAGAAAAATAGGGCATGATTGAGTTTTCACTTGTGAACCGATTCTCTTGAAACTTGGCACACATATGTTGTTCTGATAACACTATAACATAATGGATACCTTAATTGTTAATTGAATAGGTAGTAATTAGTATATTTTTGTCACAAAAAATAAAGAACTGAAAACTTTTCAACGAAAAATAAAACCGGCGGAAAAAGAAACTGAAAAGCAAAAAATTACCCTCTTTAGTCTCAATAACTAAGCTCCTAAACTAATGTAAGTAACTAATGAAAAATCAACGAAACTCATTAAATTTCTTAAAAAAATTATTAACACGCCACCGCGCATCCCGCTGCCATTATTTTACGCTCCACCTATTTCAATTGCTAGTTTGTTTGGCACCGACTCAAAATTAGTTACTTACATTAGTTAAGGAGCTTAGTTATTGAGACTGAGAAGGGTAATTTTTTGCTTTTCAGTTTATTTTTTCGTCGGTTTAATTTTTTGTTGAAAAGTTTTATTATTCTTTTATTTACGAAATAAATATTGAAGTTTGTTAATAGGTATATTTAGTGTTGTCTTGTTAAAAAACTGGAGAATATGACAGGGCAGTATATAAAGATTATGTTTTGTGATTTTTTTTGCCTGCATTACCTTTCAGAGAATTCTAAATACTCTCACTGTACTATATCTGACTAAACATATTGTGCAATCCTGTATCTCTAAAAATGTAATTGTGGAAGATTGATTCAAATTTGCCACTTGCTATACCATCGAAAATATGTACGACTGATATTGAAAGGGAATTTGATCGGACGGACAAATTTGGTTATTAAATGAATTTTTAGAGAAAATAATGTGTATACATATACTTTTTGTTACAGATAATTTTGAATTTCTAATGAGGTTCGGAAGAGCGATCACCTGATCTTTATATTGTGTAACTTACACAGATTTTGGTATTTTGGGTTATTAGCTATCGCATTCAATAAAATGAATAAAAATATATTTTTTATCTGATGTCTAGTTGAGAGAGAAAACCCGTTTCTATTAGGATTGAATTAAATTATTATGTCATAATCTCTCAGAAAAGGATTTGGTTTCTCAAATAGACAGACAAGAAAAATAAGTTTTCAACCGACGAAAAAAAATGGAGGTTCTCTAGTCGACGCGTATTTTTTTTATGGATGACCACGCATAGCCTCTTACAGAGTAGTCCGATTTTGATGATAAAATTTTCAATGAATTGGGTTTACCTAGAAGGTGTGCTATTCGGGAAAAAAAACATTTCTAAGGGTGGGGAAATGGGGGATGATTGTTGGTTCACCGACTGAATTTTTACTTCTCAACCGATTCTATCACGCATAACTTTGTACTGGGTTATCCGAATTGGATAGTTTTTTTATTGTATAGGGTATACTTCAAATGTGGTATAAAAATAGGGGATGGTTTATTGATTTCACACCTGTGAACCAATTCTGTCACACATATGTAGTTCTGATGACACTAAAACATAATGGAGGACCAGAGTTAATTTGATGATGGAAACGGAAGACAGTCGAGGGATCTCCTCAACGGTCCACACCAGCTACCCCATATAATTGCATGTCCTGACTAACTGACTCACTGATCAACGATCAACGTCCAGACCAACCCTAAGAGCTAAAATTATTACAGCTTTTTTTTATATTCCATCCCTAAAGGTGTGAAACAGTGGAAGAGAAGAGGGGTGAAAGTGAAAGTACAGTTGGTTTTGAAATTGAAGTCATGGAAATTAGTATTTGGGTTCTTCTTCACGAATTGAGATGAATGTGTTTCAGGGTTTTCGAAAATTCAACCCTAAAGGATTAAAATGGAGGTTGAAAGTCTGTATAGTTAGTTTTGAAGTAAGGATCATGAAAATTGGTATTGGTCTTTGTTACAGATAAAAATTCAGTGTGTAGGTGTTTTTGGAACATCAACCCCTAAAGAGGCGAAATGGGGGTTGAATTGGGATTGGAAGTTTGTATGGGATTTCCGTTAGTTTTCTAATTGGGGTCATGAAAATTGGTGTTTGGAGTCTTTGTTACAAACGGTAGAAATATCTGTTTCGGTGTTTTTAGAAATTCAACCCCTGAAGGGGTGAGATTTTCCAATGAGGGTACCGTTCGTTTTCAAGTAGGGGTCATAAAAATAGTTGAAGTCTTTGTGAGGAATGAAGAAAAACATGTTGCAGGGTTTTTATAAATGCAACCCCTAGGGGGATGGAAGTTTAGACGTTAGGGTCATAAAAATTGGTATTTGAGGTTTTTGTTAGAAATAAAGAAAAACTGTATTTTTTTTAATTCTTTCCCCAAATGGTTGAATGGATTTGTGATAGTCATCACAGAAATACAAAGTTCAACGCAGATGAAGTACCAGCTAGGTACAGTATATAACAGTTAATAGTTGAACTAAGGTAGGTGAGTATTTTAAAAGTAATCCAAATTGAGTAGGTAGCACTTAATAGATTTAAGCCACGAAAAATTAAAAATAAAAACATGTGCCCTCATGTGTGTGCCCGTTCGGCTAGCTGTCCCGCTGATATTTTCTTCGAAAACGCTGCCATCATTTTACGCTTTACATAATTGATTTGCTTGTTTGTTTGTTTGGTGCTGACTCAAAATTAGTTACTTATATTATTATTATTATTATTAAATTAGTTTAGGAGCTAAGTTATTAAGACCAAAGAGGTTCATTTAATTTTTGTTTCTCAGTTTCTTTTCTCGTCGGTTTTATTTTTTGTTGAAAAGTTGTTAACATATTTTCAATTTTGAATGCCAAAAACCCAAAATAATGAAATAACAGCTTTTGTTATACGAGATAATTATCAGGTGATTGTGATTTTTCGCTAAAGAAATTTTGTCTCCATATCATGTATGTAATGACTAACATAGAAAACAAAATTTTAACAAAAAATTTAACCGACGAAATACGGAACTGAGAAGTAAAAAATAAAATAAACCTTCTAAGTCTCAATAACTAAGCTCCTGAACTAATGTAAGTAACTAATTTTGAGTCGGCGCCAAACAAACAAGCAAATGAATTGGGTTTGGCGCCGACTCAAAATTAGTTACTCACATTAGTTTAAGAGCTCAGTTATTGAGACTAAGAAGGTTCATTTTATTTTTAACTTTTCAGTTCCGTATTTCGTCGGTTTAATTTTTTGTTAAAAAGTTTTTACTTTTCAATTTTTTGTGGCTGAAATCTACTAATTACTAACTGCTTGTTTCTCATTACTTCCAAAATACTCACTTACCCACCTTACTTCAACTATTACCAGTTGAATGATATGATTATCTTCTTTTACTATTTGTTGTAATATAAATTATTTTTGTTGTTCTGGTTAGTTCATTTCATTACTTTATATATCATTCCATCCTCTCATAGAATATATTTATTGTGATAATGACACTAGCGATCTGTCATTGTCAACTACAGATGTGTGCCAATGTTCACAGGTGAAAAATCAATTATCCCCTATTTTTCTACCCGTAAGGGTGGATAATTCCATTCGAAATCCAAAAGAAGAATCATCCAAATCGAAGATCCCAGTACAAAGTTATAGCTGATAAAATCGGTTAACGGACCAGAATTCAGAGGGTAATGATCAATATCCTCCATTTTGCTACCCTTAGGGGTGGATTTCATCTTTCGAACTCGAATGGGACCAACTTCGAAGTACATTCTATCCACTGAAGAAAGAGTTATCGGAATCGGACGTCTCATTAAAAAGTTATGCGTGATCATACATAAAAAAAAATAAACGCGTCGACTAGAGAACCTCCTCCTTTTTGGTTTCGTCGGTTAATAAATATGAACTAACCCCGTAATTGAATGAATTTTAAAGAGTTTATGATGTATGAAGAACTTTTATAATAAAGGTGCTCATTTCCGTCAGAAAGCCGGCACTTCCTAACTAAGATAATTCATAGTTCCATAGAAATTAGGACAACTGACTAATAGAAATTACAAAGCCTGCAAGAGTGAATAATAAACGGATAATTCTCAGGTCATATCCGGAGCCGCAACTGCTTCAGAACAAATATATTGCATTTTAAGTTTTTTTAGTGAATGTATGGCAAGGTACACGGTACATAAAATAATAAATATAAATATGTCGAAATAGGTACAGGAAATATAGATTAAATACAACTACAAAATACAATTATAAAGTAAAAAATACAAGAGGTTCGTGATGAATCCCTCTAGGTGATGGAGTTGGAAAATCTTAAAGAATTCTTTGTATTTATAAAGTGGAGATTCGAATAGTATTTCTTGTGTGTATGGCCTAGAAGTGCTATGATTTCCTTTTCTCAGGTTAGGTTCTGGAAGCGCATTGTGAAATGTTGGTGCATGATAAGATGAAGCATCCCCAATTCTCAGCAATATCGGGTGTGTTTTGTGGATGTCATGAGAAATCCTTATGTTGTATCGATTATTATACATATTGGCACTAGATGAAGCCTCGTTTTGAGATTTATAAATGCTTGTTTTGCACCCTTATCGCCCTTTGCGGAATTACTACCTACTACAGGAATATCCCCATGCGATAATTGTGTAAGATATAAGTTTTTTTTGTCTCTTTGATGTACACAAATATAAAAAAATCAATAATCGCTGTGAATTAACATTCATGAGGATTAATGATCATTGTTGATCCTGTATGCTCTCCTCCTTTGAAGTTTGTTCGCTCCTATCAATCAGATACTGTTTGAGTTTTTTCTTCCGCCGATAAACAGAACACCATTGCATTTTGGAGTTTCTGGATTTCAAAGTTGAATATTAGATATTGAGACTGAAACTCAAGTAAGTACTGTTTATATCTTAGTTTACTGGTTATACTCCTTTTTTTGATTTGGGTCAGATTACATAGAAATATTGGGAAAAGTTGTATACAAAAATAGAATTTTCGTTTTTGTTCTGTGTCAGATAACAGAAAATATTAAAAGCATTCAGAGAGATTTGAACTCTTCACCAATTTTTGATTGTAGAGTTTGAGGTTTATATAAAAATGAAAATGCCGTTTGTGTTTTCCAGTGAATAAATATCATATTGTTCCAAATACATTATTCCTCAGCTTGATTGATGGCTTTTCCAGAATCAATAGGTAAATTCTGAAATCTACTGTCTGTCTAATTTTAGGTTCAGTTATTTGTGTCAATCAGATACTATTTGACAACAGATTATCTTCCTTCGACAAACAGAACGTTATTGTATTTGAGTCAGATTACATAAAGATAATATCAGGCAGCGTTTAGGAAATTTGAATCTTATTTAATTTCGGATGGTAGAGTTCCAGGTTTATACGAAAATCTTCACATTCACTCAATATTTGTCTTATATGTGATTGGTATGTCTTATTCCAACTGAATTGAATTCCTATTCCCCCGTCAAATCATGAACCACAGTTTCAGCAGAATTCCTGAAGTTTCGTAAATTTGAAACTTTCGAAACGATGTATTTTCCACTTCCAACTTCTTCAAAGAAGTTAGTTGAATGGCGTAAACACGAACAAAGTTTCAGTCAAGGTTTCACTGACGTTGTTTTTCGAGTCATATAGCATAAATTACCCAGTGAAAAGTTGAATGTTGTTAGGACGCACAATAAGAGTTTCGGAAACAAACAATGACATATTTTATTTTCATTCGGGCACCAAGCTCAGAACATCTGCAACCCCTCCCAATGGGTATTCACAAATTGCTAGCGAGTAATATTATTTTCCAACGAAGATTAACTTTTAATTGTATTTTATAAATATGAGAATAGTGAACTGATTGTATGTATTCTAGTCATTATTTAATATAAAATTTTTTTAACAAAAAATCAAACCGACGAAAACATCAACTGAAAATCAAAAAATAAAATGAACCTTCTAAGTCTTAATGATAATTGAGCTCCTAAACTAATATGAGTAACTCATTTTGAGTCGGCGCCAAACAAACAATCATCGGAGATCATTATATTACTTTGAAGAAGTTATCAAAATGCCGCTATGCATCTCCCTGCCATCATTTTAAGCTTTACCTAATTCAATTGCTAGTTTGGTTTGTGCCGACTCGAAATTAGTTACTCATATTATAACTCTTGAAATTCATTGATTTCCAAACTCTCAAGGAAGTCGAGTTTACAACTTTTTTTTCTATATGCAGTATTTCAAACTCGTTAGCAAAGCCTGAACCCCAAAAACTTATGTAAGTCTAAAGCTACCTTCAATCTGTTACAGACTATTAACAACGCCCTTGAATCCCAACAGCACTCTCTAGGAGTTTTCTGTGACCCATCCAAAGCTTCTGATTGCGTTCATTCGGGTGTCCCAATGAAATGGTTCCGAAGTATATGCTCAATCGAGAAATACAGGTTGAATTCGAAGATAGACAGAAATCAATATTGACCTACTATAACTCTGAAACGATTACTGTATGCCGGTGTACCACAAAAGTCCATCCTTGGTCCCACACTATTCATGATCTATGCGAACGATATTGTTTGCAACTTCCCTTCTGTTTGATTCTCCATCTTGGCAGATGAAACTAGTGGAATGATCCGTGGGAATGAACAACATTAGAGGCTTGCAGCACAAAACACAATGAATAAATTATATGAATGGTTTTCAGCAAACGAACTCTCTTCAAATATTGATGAAACATTATTCAACCTTCATCGCGACACTCAGAAAAAAGGTCTCACAGTGAAAAGGAAACATATGAATACATCAGATACAACAAAGTTCTAAGGCATTTACATTGACAATGAATTAACGTGAACGGAACATATCAACCAACTGTGTGAAAAAATATTTCCTCTTCGCACCATCAAAATTAATAAAAACATGGTTGTGGTCAAGACAGTATATTATGCGTACTTCCATAATCTCTTGCAATATGGTATTGGATTCTGGGATGAAGCAGTTCCAACGCAAACAACATTTATTGAACAAAAAACGAGCCATTCGAACGCTCCTTGGACTCGTCTACAGGAATTCATGTAGGCACCATTCTAAAGACAACAAAAAATTCACCCTCACTGATCTGTATATGTGCAAAATATCCCTCTTGATCCAGAGAAATGAAATATCTCTAGAATGACCCGCAGATAGACACCATCTATTATCCAACGAGGAATCAATTATTCATCCTACCTAATGAATTCAATCGAACGCGAAGTGGACCTCTGTATATGGGAATAAAAATCTATAATCACCTTCCGAACACTATGAAACTATCATCGTCGAATAAATTCCAAAAGAACTGAAAAAACTACTGCGTTTACCACGTTTGCTACGACCTTGAGGAATACTTTTCCTCGTGAATATTATCCTCTCAAAAAAACTTCGGTGTTTTTCCTAGACAAAATGGAAAACATGATTCAAAGGAAATAACGCCTACTTTATGGCGTTGAAACATCAATATCGCATACAGAACAGATAATAATTTGTTTACACTAAGTTTCAATTCTGGCTGTACTCCGGCCCCAACTGCGTCTTCCGTTCTGGAGCCGTCTGTGTGTCATTGTAGATTTATCCTTGCGAATTCTCGTTCTCATATGTGAACAAGAATCTCATAAGATCAATATATATATATATATATATATATATATATATATATATATATATAGTTGTAGGGTAGTATTTGCTGACTAGTTAGGATACTTGGAAAAAGGGCTATTTGGGTAAAGCAGCAAGCAAAACGTGTACTCTTTCAACACTTTAATTCCGATATTTCGACAGTGGATACTGTCATCTTCAGGGAAGCTACAATTCACAAGCGAATTCATAAAATTAATGGAGGAAAACTCAATATATATATATATATATATATATATATATATATATATATATATATAATATATATTTATATGTATATATTTTTATGTATATATATATATATATATATATATATATATATATATATATATATATATGGTGAATGAAAGTGGACCACGGACAGTACCCTGAGATACCCCATTGTCGATGTACTCAAGACACCGTTTATTTCTATTTTCTATTACCTAGCAGACAGGTAGCTCTTGTGATCATGAAAGTATTTTTCCTGATAAAATACTATTGGAATTTTTCAAAAAGATTTTCATAACATACCGGCTGGTTTGAAAAGGTCTAGAAAAAATATTTATAAGTTTTTTCTATCTAGGGATTCGTATTTAATTGAAGTAATTTTATATATAGCATCCTCTGTGGATCTTCGATTTCTAAATCCAAATTGATGGTCTAATAATATATTAATAATTTTTTTTACAGTGGATAAGTTGTGATAGGTTTGTTCCATTCATTTTAAGTAACTCACTTGAGTAAAATTCTACTGAAATGTTCATTCCACAATGAACTTCGGGTCATATTTTTCTTCTAATCGCACTTGCGAAATTTAAAGAACTCAAAATTGGGTTTTACAAATTGAACAATTCATTCCAATTGGAGAATTCTTTCGAATTGAAAATTTGGTATTTGGAATTATATTTTCTGAATTAACGAATAGGATCCATTTTCAGTATCCCTCGACAGCTTCGAAATGAAAAAATCACAATAATGAGAAAAACAAACATATTCATTATTGGGAAATAATTATTCTTCGAGCTATTGAAAACAGTTTGTGTAGACAGAATTATGAAAGATTGATGAATGAACTTCCTTCATTCCTTTTTTTTCTCTATAATGACCCTTTAGCAGATATTCATGACCCCAGAAAAAACTGTACATCATTCCCAATTTCATTTATTCCATTGGAAAACAGCGGAAAAGTTTTGAAAAGTATTCTGTGAGCAACGTTTCAACTTTCTACGAAGTTAAAAACGATTTTTAATTGAATCCAGTCATCCTGATACCACTTCCGCAAATAGCGAAGGGGAATGAGGAAATAACAATGGCAAAATTTAATTTTTTCCTCGAATCAATACAACGGGGACGTTACTCCATGAGGAAAGTTGAGAAAGTTGGAGTTATTGTTCCAGATTCCATTGGGAGAGCGTGATGATTAATTTACCTTCCACCATATGGATGAAAAATGATTTCGATCAGCTCATTGTCAAAGTTCTTCGAAATGAAGGCTCAATTAAAGTCAAAAGGAAAATTCATAGAAAAAATATTTGACAATAGACGGAGAAAATGACTAGCAACGAAATGAAATTCATATACTCGCTGCGAACAAATGAATCGGTAGCTATACAGGATGATTATTGATGAATTTGGGGAAACTCTTGACTTTCTATTTGTCCACTTCATATGAAAAGATTATAGTTTGAAGACACTAAAAAAAACTTGCTTATATAGCCATTAAGGGTTCGAAAGTTGAGAATCAGAGAAGGCAATAGAAGAAAAAATAGCGCGTGCAATTTAGTATACGTGACTTCTTTGACGATATTGTAACGAAGCATTTTTCAGAACTACGTTACTAAAAACGGCTAAAAAAATTACAATAATATGAGTTAGGTCAAAGTATTTTTGGTACGCCCCTGACTTGTTCGGTTCAATTTTGATCATGGTCTGGACAACAATATAATTCCTGGTTCACAAAATAGTTGTGAATACCCATCGCTAGTAGAACGATTCCAAAACCAGACAAAAGAAAGCGCTTATTTCTTTTTGCACAGCACAAAAAGTATGGAGGAATTTTTGGCCTGTTTTTATTGAAAAGACAAAAGAAGCTAACTTTGCTAGTGCAAAAATATAGACAGAGAAGCAAGCGAAATTTTTGTTCAGTTCTCATGTCAATGGTACTAAAAAAACCGGCTTTCATGTTAAGGTTCGTACCCGAGGTTATTGTATAAATCCAAAAGATATGAAAGACGAGAAGAAATCAAAATTTTGGCTTGTTCCTGGAGTGGGCCCGTGGAGTTTGTTCCTGTTGTACTTCCGGTAGTATGTTTGTTAGTACCAAAAATTTGTGAAAAGTGTTTCCAGTAGTCGAGGTATACGTAAGTTGAACTTTCAGTACCTTGGTTGAAATGAGTTTGGTTTCAGCGTGCTATCGATGCACCCATATTTTCCCTTTGTTATATATATATATATATATATATACATATTGCCCAATAGTTATGCCATATGAATTCAAGTTTATAGTGCCAGTAAGGCACGCATACAAGCTTGTTTGACTCGATGTGAATTTTCCACACTTAGAATAGAATAGAATATAACTTTATTTAGCATCAATAGCTATTATATAACAGTACATAAATGTTTCAATTGATATCATTACACATGAACAATACAACCTATACATTGAAATACATTTTTCTTAAACTTGTTTTAATTTTTTTTACATTTTCTGATGTCTTGACCAACAGAGGTAGATCATTATATATTCTCAAACCTTCGATGAAGAGGGTTTTTTCCAAAGCATTTGTATTGAAGCCTTGTATGTGGAACTGGTCATTGAACCTTAAATTATAATGTATCATATCTGCCCTTTTGATAATATATTCTTGCAAGTAAGAAGGAGCTTGCATATTAACAATTTTAAAAATTGATCAGTTGGGAAATATTTGAAAATTTCAGCTTCATTAACATATCATTTATCGCTGTAAACCTGCTGCAACGTAATAAAATACGCATTGCTTTATTCAGAAGTAGCTGCAAACGATGTATTTGCGCAGATGAACAGCAGAGAAATATGGACATACAGTAATTAAAATGTGGGTATATGATAGTGTTATATACAATTTTTCTACACCATGGGGAAAGGTTTATACAAATTCTATAAAAGTGGCCGACTTTTTTGCCTATTTTCTACATAAAAAATCAATATGCCTAGAAAAATTGAGTTGAGGGTCGAAAAGAAGAGGTACTTTATCTCATTAACAAACATAATTACAGAATCATCAATTATTAACACAAAATTTCCTTGATTGAACCTGGTACAATTGATTTTGCTGCCTAATATCATACACTTAGTTTTTTGGGCATTCATCTCAAGTTTATTGGCCCTGAGCCAACTATTCAAAATATCTAACTCATTATTCATGGATTCAACCAAGTTGTTATAGTTCTTCCCAGATATGGAAATCAATGTGTCATCTGCGGATAGATTAATAAATGAGTTTTGTAGGTAAAGATGTAAATCATTTATATAAAGTTCAAACAATAATGGCCCAAGCACACTTCTCTGAGGAACCCCGTTGATACTATCTATTTCGTCAGAACAACTACCATCAATTTTTGTTTTATGTTGCCTATTTGTTAGATTATTTGTTAGTCATTTGAGTACTATACCTCTTATACCGTATGCCTCACACTTTGATAACAGTTTTGTTCTATCTAGTGTTTCGAACGCTCTTTTCACATCTACAAATACACTAACGACAATTTTTTCATCATCAATGTCCTTTTTCCACTTATTACACATTCATTGGCAAGCTGACTCAGTAGAATGATTATGCCGGAACCCAGATTGGCGAACAAACAGCAAATTATTTACGTTTAGGTATTCCACTAGCTGCTCATACACTAGAATTTCTATTATTTTTTCAATTACTGGCAGTAAATTTATGGGTCTCAGCTCTTCGGGCTTACTAGGTTCCTTTGTCTTTGGTACAGGTATTATTGTGCTGCACTTCAGAATTGCTGGCAGAACACCAGTTTGCAAACACGTATTTATGGTATACAATAAAGGATACCCCAACACTGAGAATACATTTTTTTAAATGACACTGTAAGGCCATCATCACCCGTCGCTTTATTTTCTGCAATTTATTGAGAGAAATAACAGGAATCGTGTTAATACTAGAATTTTCAACAATTTTAATTTCCACAAAATTTGTAGGATTGGGTATGCTCTCAGAAGTTTCCTGTATACTATTAAAATAATCTTGTGTTTCAATTGCGATTGAAATGCGCCAAGAAATTAATAGTAGAGAGAAAATAAAACCGTTATTTATGCTTTCAGGATCAGATCATTTTCGATTACTCACTAGGGTGTATTAAGTTCTTTTTGTTTTCAATATTTGATTAATTTTCTGGAGGTTAATTTCAATCAATTTCGAATTCCTGACAACCAAGCATATTATTTTTTTTTTTTGTAATAATTGAGAACCATACCGGCTCCGGGAGATTGGTTATAGGTTTTGTTATATTTTCGGTTTTTGAAAGGTGTTTAGAATTGAGAATCATTCCTACTATATTTGTATATGGTTGATCGTGATAGAAAAATTGCCTTACAGCGTCCGTTTCTCGGTTTTTGTGTTGAGACCCGTTGACAAGAGGTTGATGAACCGCGTTGTCTACCCCTGCCCTGTTAGACCAGGGTCGATAATTTTTGAAACAAAAAAAAATTATAGTAGAATGAAACTCATTGGAAAAGGAAGAGAATATATCAAAAATGAAAGGAAACATAATTCACGGGCGATCTGAGGTCGGGAAGTGGAAGGGGGTGAGTTTTTAAGGGTGAAAAACGGTTTATCTCGATTTCCGGCAGAACTACAAGTCCTATGGAACAAAGTTGTCCACACTTTTTCCACATAATCTCAAAATTCAGGTGAAAAATTCAAGTAACCAAGTTTTTGGTTTTTTATTTTTACCTTTTACAAAAAGAAATTTTTTTTCACGAAATTTAGTGAAAACCTACTTTTTCATGTCCCAAACACACTGTAATTTTTTTTATTTAAAATATTTATTTTTCCACCTTATTTTGACTTAATATCGAAAAAGCACCCTAATTTTCAATCAGAAATTCTTCCGTCAAAATATCAGGTTTTTTAAAAAAGTCGGTGGGCTTTTTGTCCGTTGAAATCTCTACTTCCTGATAGTGTGAAGAAAAATATACATTATCATGATAAATGTTCTCAAAAAATGCAAAGAAATAACAGGTAGTAAGGCCCAGACCCTCCTAGCCGCTTCCCCACTTCTCTATGAAATACCTTTTGATGTGCTAAAATTTTCACTCAGGTATATGAGTTATCTTCAAATAGCAATGAATAGGCATCTACGCATATAATTTTAAGAAGATTCTACAACTTTCTCAAAATATTGTAGATGTCTTATTAAATTCGGATTCGAGTTTTTTTCGTTTCTTTGCATTTTCTGTCATAGTAATGTACTTTTTTTTTCATACTATCAGAAAGGAGAGATTTCAACGAACGGAAAGCCCACCGACTTTTTGAAAAAAGCTGATATTTTGACGGGAGAATTTTCGTTTGAAAATTAGGGTGCTTTTTCGATATTAAGTCAAAATAAAGTAAAAAAATAAATATTTTAAATCAAAAAAATTACAGTGTGTTCGGAACATGAAGAAGGGAGGTTTTCACCAAATTTCGTGTGAGAAAAAATTGTTGTAGAAGATAAAAATAAAAAACCAAAAACTTAGTTATTTGAATTTTTCACAAAAATTTTGAGGTTATGTGAAAAAAGTGATAATATAAAAGTTGTAGATATTTTCATTAACTACAACTTTGCTATTCAAGTTTTTTCCATACGACTTGTAGTTTTGCCGGAAATCGAGATAAACCGTTTTTTACCCCAAGAAACTCACCCCCTTACACATCCCGACCTCAGATCAGCCCACATTGTTTTCATTTTTGAAAGCGTCAGTGAATAGAATCCAATCGAAGGAACATCCGTTTTTGAGTTTTAGGGTATTCTCGTCTTAGAATTTCGTTGGGTGTGTCTAATTTGTTGTATTTACTCAGGAGGATATTTGTGTTTGGATTTTTTTTTAACCAAGGATGAATGCTGGAGGGTTCAATTTGCGTCGTGTGTGCTGAGTTTATGTTTCCTACTAATGGTTTTGGAATAGGTGATGTCGGTAGTATAGATCTAGTTATTGGGATTCGCAGATACTCTAGCAAAAAATAACAGTGCTTGTTGTTGTTGACATGTGGAATCTCGGAGGTTTCACAATATAGGCTATAAGAGGGACTAGGCCTGAAAGCACCAAGGCTGATCCGTAAGGAGTTATTTTGGATAGTATTCAGAATATTCAATGTGGATTTGGGGGCAATAATCTTATTTAGATCTAATTGGAGTTCGATTAATTTGGAGTGGAAGAGATATTTTAAGATGTTCATGCGTTTAAAACAGTTAGTTTTGATTTCTTGGACATGTTGCTTGCAGGTCATTTTGCTATCAAATATGACTCCTAGGATTCAGTGATGATTTTCTACTTCTAATGGATCTCCATTGAGGGTTATATGTGGAACGGTAAGTCTCCTACTGAAGTTCATAACTTTGGATTTGGCTGGTGAGAAATCAAATCCTGTATTTTTGGACCAGCGACCTATGTTGTTTACGGCATTTTGTAGAATAGCACAGGTACTTGTTGTATTTCTCCCATGACAAAAGAGGTTCAGGTCATCGGCAAATAAGGTGAATTCAACAGGATGTTGTATGGAGGAGCATATGTTTAATGATCTATCAGATATGAAGTTTTGAAGAAAGTGTAAAATATTCCCAGTGAGGTTTAATTCATGGAGTTTGCTCATGATTACAGATTTTGTGGTTGTGTCGAAAGCACTATCTATGTCCAGAAATAGTGCAACAACGTCTTGATTGTTTGTTATTGCTTCAGGAATGCTATTTTGGAAGATGACGAGATTGTCAATAGTAGATCGGTTCGGTACCAAACCTGATTGGCAATCACTTATGATATTATTGTATTCAAGGTACCAGAGAAGTCGTTTGATGATCATCTTTCCTAGAAGTTTACACTTGGTGCAGGTGAGCGGGATGGGTCTGTAGGAATTTGAAACTGGCTTGAGAGTGTCCTGTTTTTTGATGGAGTATCATTACCTGTCGCCATATAGAAAGAAATGTATGGCTTAACAGAAAAGGTCTTATACTACGAAGCAATGGTGTCTCAGCAAACTCCGCAAATAGAAACTCTATTCAAAAGAAGCTAAATAATTATATTTTGAATCATTAAACGCGTAAAAATTGGTAATCCAAAATAAAAATCGCTAATCCAGGGTAAGCAATTCAATGCATTGTTAGTTGACCAGATATTTATATTTTAATAAAGAATCATTCTATTTCATCATCAACCAAAGGAAATAATGGAAGCAATAACCCAAGTAGCATTTCAAGTGGACGGAACGTAGCGGCCACGATTCTGCAAAACTTTGAAGTGTTTGACCACAACCACTGCCAAGTAATATACACGGTTCTATCACGCGGCGGCTACCAAAATGGGGAACACTTTTTTGGTGGCTGCTACGTTCCGATCTACGTTCCTGGATCTCAGATAGCCACATTCCAACCACGTTGTGGTCACCTGGCAAAAACGTGGATATGTAGTGGCCGACACTAGACACGTTAAACAAATGACTGCGTTTGTATAAATATGTAGCTCGATCTCTGTTCAGCAACATATTTTTGTGATAAATATTTCTCATTCTTCCCTTTTGCCTGATTCATTCCTAACACTCGATCAACTTTGAAAATATATAGCATATAAACATACAAACGCGTAAGTATATTGAATTAGTATACTTTCCACTATGCCAATTTTCTAACAGCAAGAAAAAAACATTGATTCCGTTGACCCCTCACTAGTAAAAGGTGTTTCAAATAACAATTATCATAGATCAATGAATGTTGCATTTCACATATGTATGGAATTTTTCTATAAGCATTTCATCTAGTTATAACAATATTCAATATGAATTCGTACAGAAGTATGGTCGCTAGAATATTGATCTTTCAACAAAGATTCAGGAATATTTTCCAAACGGTTTTATTGCACTCAAACAATTACTCCATATCCAACTCCAAATCACATTCAATTCTGGTCTTACCATCTGGAATTCGTCAATTTGAATAAGAGATCAAGCCAAAGTTCTATTGATTTCCACAAACAACTTAGCGAATGTTCTGTTGTCGTGAAGGCTCATTAATCACTATTCCAATAGATTTCCCCCACTCCACATTTCCACCAATGATACGTGAAACCCTGAATTCACATGCCGGAATCACAATATGATTGATAATTAATCGGGAATCCGTGTTCACGTTGATCCTGACTGGCAAAACCAATAGACGGGGAATCCGGAGCAGTATTAGTTTTGCTTTCAAATAGTTTGCCTTTCGCCAATATATAACTCGATTTTCGTCAAGAAATTGAACTGAAATTTGGACCCAAATAAACTGATTTTGATAAACTGCAAAAAAGTTGAATGTCTGCTATTTTGACGACATCACCACAGATACTTCAGAACACGATAATAAAGGTGGAACCATCGAATTTTTTTATGGAAACGGTTATATTTGGAATTATGGCCCTTGGAAAGTAAAAAAAAAAACTATTTTCAATAATAATTTCCACTTACTTGGGACGGCTTGATTCCTTTACTTTTCACCAAACCCTTAATTTCTATTGATACCTTCTCCAGTGCAACTTATAACAATTTTTTCGGAGGTTTAGGGTACTGGTTCGATTAGTTTTAGAAAATTAGAAATCATTTGACGTTTCACTTCATATATCTCATTTGTTTCCTACAGGTTGCCAATTATTCATGAAAATGGTTATAATATATTTGTTTTTGAATCAACGTAGTGTAAAAATCTGCTCAATCTTTTAAGTTCCTGTTTATGCACGTTTTATTTTTTAAATATAATTCTCAAGTTAGTAAGTATTTGTAACCTGTTTTGTGGGGTACCATATGACTCACACTTGTTCTACATTTTTAGATGTCTTGGAAAAGGAAATTAACATTTCCGAAATCTCGACCATATAACAAAGAGTATTCTTTAACCCAGCCCAGATTTTTGACTGCATCCTCAAGATAGTTTCGTAGATTATATATATATATATATATTTATATATATATATTTATATATATATATATATATATATATATATATATATATATATATTCATTCACAGACATTAAAAATTTCTCTCCTTTGGCAAAAAAAATCTCATTTTCAGCGCCTGAAGCCGGCAAATTCTGCGACGTCGGCGATAGGTGAAATTTGTTTTTGATGGTCATTGATAGAACACGTAGATTCGTTAAATTTCATATTCCATTTCCATGTTTCAACAACTAACATTAAATTCTTGGAAAAAAACGATATCGCGAAACGCAGATGTGAACCCTGTGTCTTCGATAGCTTGGTTGGTAGAGCATGAGGGGTTAGATTCCTGCTCAAAGATGGTTGTTTTCTGTAATTTGAAAATTTGTCTGCAATGCCACAATTTCCCTCCTACTTTTATATATATATATCAAAATTTTCACTCATATATATATATATATATATATATATGTGGGTACTATTTTCTGACTAGTAAGGTACAAAACTAGGGATATTGGGGTAAACAGTAATGAAAAAGTTAACTCCTTGAGGTTTATGTTTATTTCCATCATCAGGGAGACTACAATAGATGAAAAAACCAATAGTAAAACATATTCAAGTGCAGAACATTATGCTACTTACAACTTTGTTGAGGTTGATTTCACCGATGTTAAACATATTCATGTAACATAGTGATACAAGGGAAAAAAACGTAGATCAAGGAATAAAACGGAGTTCAAAGTTAATACAACCACATTAGCATCGTTTAAAATTATATGAATATAAATGTGTACTGTATATGGTGTGACAAGTGATACCGACAGGTGAGGAATAAATCCTGCAATTATATTTAAGCCAACGGCACCTGACGGGTGTCACTTGGAAATTGTTACAGTGGTGCCAACTGTTATCAACTGATGTTACCAAGTGGCGGTAATGTGTGAAAGAACTATTCTTCTTTACATTGTTTTCAATTTTGAGTGATATCTAAAGACAATAAATAAGATTTGATCTCACTCAAATGGTTAATATCTGTTTTTCTATCAATTCAATTGTTTTCTTGAGAAATGAAAGTCATTTCTAAGAATGTTCTCTTATATATATATGTGACTCTGTCGCTAGCACTTTCACTGAACCGTAATTCATCTGATGGTCAAATTTACTCACATGTTCTGCCAGAACACATCTTTTAGGATGCAATCTGCAGTCACTATTACGAGAAATTATTCTCTTCGATAATGATCTTTGTGTTTGACCAATATATCATTTATTATAATCATGACAAGGAATACAATAAATTATATTTGACATTGAAATTTAAAATTTTTCAGGATTGTGAAATAATCTGGAGAGTTCAGGAGTGATCTCTCTTATACATGGTAATGAAGTGAAAAAAAGTTGAGTAGTGGTAGTGTTAGTTTCATTGTTGTTTGAGACAATGTTCGAGTTATTATTGTTTAACGCTAGTACTTCTGAGTGAGACGAAATAATATATAATATATATATATATATATATATATATATATATATATAAATTAGTGTTTTGTTGTGATGACGGGAACAATAGGTAGTATGTAGTTCTATTAAAATCTGTCTGAAATTGGTTTAAAAAAATTAAAATAACTTACATTTTTCAGAATTTAACAATTATCGTATTCTTCAACTGAAAAATTGTACACCGCTATTTGTCATGTGGATAAAAACCTAATTCATAAGCATTACTTCTGTTCATTGCGCATAGTTCATACATTGATTTATGATATCGAAAAAAAGCACACCAATACTGATAAAATTATATATATTGGCTGCTATCTTGTTTTTAAAAAATGTGGTAAATCTGTACTGATTTTCAATTTACCGTTGATAAGCTTTCCATGCAAGAAAATCATCAAAATCCGATTAACGGTTACGAAAATATAAGCAATCAAATTATTATTTAAAAAAATAATTCAATCATTCGCAAAAGGTATAATATTCCTTGAGTTAGTCACGCTTGCTCTGTATGAATATGGGAAGGAATTAAATGTTGAAAGTTACGGCAAGGCATTACCTATCAAAACCAAAATACGGTATTATTCAAAAATTTCTATATTAACGAAAAAACGACTTCCAGATCACACTATGAAGTATATCCCTAGTGAATGCGATGCTTCTCTTGCGTCATTGTAACAAATGATTTCTGGTGGGTACTCTCTTTTGGAAAACATTATTCTTTGCCTCATTCATCTTTACGAGTTCTTTATTAGGACTGGAATAGAAAATCAAATAACTATCTGAATAAAAATGCAAATTTTCAATTTCAGATTTTTTCTTTTTAGTTAGGGTCTTTTCAGAATATCTATCACATGTAGTTCAATATCCAGCGTGGCTTTAGCCGGGAAAGTGGTTGTTTTCTGTTAGACATTCACAAAAAAAAACTTCATTTTTATCGTGGAATTTTCAATTCACAGAAAAATATTTCTATTCAATATTCAATTGAGAATGTTTTCCTGTTCAACAAGAATACCTCACAAGAGGTTATCTTGATGGAAGATAGTGAATAAAGTCTATCTTTCAGTCGCAGATGATTCCACATCTGATTTTATGAACATCTTATTCATTATTTCAACAAATCCATCTATTCAAATTACGTTGAATTACGATATGTGTCGTTTTGAATAAAGACGAAAACGAAGTTAAAATGGAAAAAAAAAAAAAAATTCCATGGAAATTAGTATGTATATTAACTGGACTATGAGATCGAATTCCTGAAACGGTCTCAGTACAGATAGAATGAATCCCAGGAAGAATTGGGTATGGTATTTGAGTACGGTTCGCCTTGATTTCTCTTGGGAGTAATATGTGGGAAATGGTATTAATTGCAGGCTTTTCCAGCCTAAATTGTTACGTTTCATTCGATATCTGTTGATTCATTCAATTAATAATTCAAAATCAGATAACAAATATTTGATTGCTTCAAATATCGATAACCCTCAACATACTTTCTTGTAATTTTGTTTTTTGTCCATTCTATTATTAATCTAGGGTCCCACACTACGGAGTCACCTCAGTATCCTTGAACAGAACTTGAAAAAAAATCAATATCCTTCAGTAAGCACAAACCTTTTTTGTATTCCTATTGGAAGGAGCAACATACTGTAATAGAACAAGACCGGTCCTGCATAAAAAGCAACAGACATCCTAAAATAACTTTCCTTTTTAAGGATAAAAACGACACCATAAACAGATGGATTTGAGTGAGTTTAAACAATGACAGTTTTGGGAAAAAATATCATCTGTGAGAGATTTTCGCTGTGGAATAATTCAGAAATTTATGGAATAGGCAGGTGGACTAGAATCGTGATTGATCGACTCGGTCATTACGAACTTGCTCATTGCTTAGAGTTTTTCAAAATCCCATCCCATTGGTTAGATAATTTATTCGGAGTTGTAAATGGTGGTTGAAATCGTTCTTATTTATCGAGAATTAACTTGAGTGGGGTGATCTCAAAGACCGGGGGTAGGGGAAATCTTACACGGACAATCATCTCAGAAAAATCGTGAGTTGATTTTTCTTCCTCAAACTGGTTTAACTACCAGACATTTCATTTAGGTCATTAGTTCCTTTTTTGGTCTAGAAAAATTAAAAATTAATTAGCTCCGTATCGAGATAAGTGTTTACGTTTGAGTGAGTGATCCTATCATTGAAACTAGTCTGTTTCGCGAGGGTTCTTTCAGATAATCATAAAAATATATTCACTATAAATTGTGGAATTCTTTGTTCTGAGTAGAATTTTCCAAATGTCGAATGTTAAGCTGATTTTGTGTTGTTTAATACCATAAATTATTGTTTGCAGAGAGTTATTTCAATCAATTTAGTGTTGTTCACAAAGTTTCACTCAATTTATTTTTCTGGGCATTTCCTTATTTATTCGATCAGAATAATAACTTTCTTCAATAAACGTCAATGATAGAATAATTGGGATCCTGGGGTAGTTTATTCCGAAAGCTATTGAGGGAAACTATTGTGATTCGTGGAACCCGGATTATAGCGAATGCAGTGGTTGATCGAAGGCGACGTCGACCTCCCAGACAACGGAAACTGCCAAGACAATTGAGAGAAGTATGTAATCATATTTATTGTTTGAAAGATCTTCGGGGTGTACGTCAAGATAACAACCGGCCATTCACACAGATTTAATGAGTAATCGAGGAATTTCGAATAAGTATATTCAATTCTGAATCGAGTCAATCTATGGTAAGGAGCATTCGGCAATTCGCTGGTATTCTTCAAAAATTGAACTCACATTGGGCCAACCGACATATGCATGAGTTATTCGGTAAAGTCAATCAAAGCACAGGAGTGTGTTATAATACCGTTACGGGACTGGGTCCGTTTTTTTTATTGAAAATATTCTAATGAATTAATGTCACAACACACAACATAATAATTCACTCAATTACAGTTGTCAATCAATGTACCGTGTACCGCACTGCACTTGATCAATATTCACTTTGAACTAGCTAATATAAATTACTACTTTCTTGAATGAAAGCCTACCGATCTCACATATCCTCGTTCTCGGCTTCCAGAATCTTCGGGCAGTTCGTGGAAACATCTAGATGATCCCATGTTTGTCATTGGAATTTCCTGACCGTTACACTGCTGGCTTATGATAACAATAAGTGTCTGCGGAAAATCAGAAGTATTTGCTATGAAGTTATAAGTGAAATAGATTCATGAAAATCAGGAAAGTCCTATTCAGTGGAGTTATCACATATTACAGGTTTCAGAAGTCGTCTGAACGTCACTTTGAAGTCACTCCCTTCGAAATTTATAGAGATAGCTAATAACCGGTAAGTGGACCGCGTAACTTTCAGAGTTTAATTTGATTTGGGTACCTCTCGGCCAACAGTTCGATAGATAATTGTGGAAAGAGCAGTCAGGGATAAGTTTCCTTTTCAAATAATTTCCATAATTAATTTTCTCAAGAATGGGCCGCTGCCTTGCTTTATTCTCAGATATTAGTAGATTTATATCAATGAAATAGCATTATATTTGCGCTTATATTTTTTCCCAATCACTACGAGTTCTCAAACACACATGTTTAAATCCATACTGACTGAACGAAGTTTCCATTTCTATTACTGTATTCACTGAATTCCGTATATTCAATTTATTTAGATGTTTTACTTGGTACTTCTTCAGGTAACGTATTTTCTATGCATTTTGGAAGGCTTGGACTAGACGACCCAGTGACAATATCCTCGTCCATGTTCATGATTACTGCCTGAATAACTTATTTTAGGGTACCCGACGACGAAAGATATTATTATAGGAATAAATAGCAATTAATCCACAAAGAATATCAAGAAACCTGTAGAATTCATAGAAAATATCGAAAAATACAAAAAAAATGTTTGACAATGTTTTCATATTTAGCGGCCCGAAAAATATTTTATTTTATTTTATAATAGGGGACTAGAAAGAATACAAATTTTTCTCAGCCCCATACAGATTTATATCCCCAGACAGATTCCTAGCCCCACACAGATTGTCCTGAAAATTTGTGATTGTGAATTTTAATAGGCATGGAATTAGTTGCGAGATGTAAAACGGAAAACGTGCTGTGGACGCGATACTTTGAAAATTAACAGTTTCCAAGGGAGATTTCTATGATTATTACAAGAAGAGGAAACATATATCATCATTCATAAGAAAATATCAACGATATTTTTCCTTATCATTCTAATTTTCAATAGTTTTTGTAAAGAAAGGCATACATTCTAACACAAACGTGACTTGTTATCGATAAATGATCGAATTGCATGCAGATCGTTTAATTTGATCCATCAATCATAAAAAGCCATTTGTTTGGCAATTTCATCGGTGAAAGTTTGGTGATTGTCAGATAATGATGATTTCCAATGATGTGCCTTCTGGGTTAATAACTTTTCACGAAATATAGAAGGTGGGAGAATTTAGTTTGCCCCGATAAAAACCAATAAGGTTAATTACTAGTGGGAATTTTCCTACTATTCTATAGATATTTTATACCCCTTCCTCCTCTACAGAATATACTTTCAATTATTGTTGACGTGTGTACAGAACAATTTCCCCTGGTGATGGGGAAGTTATTGAGTAGCAAGGGCAGTAGTGATATTCATCGGATGAGGCTAAGATTTGGAGGTCGAAACGATGGACAATGTTTTCAACTTTGCTCGAAATTAGTTGATGCCCGTAATGCTAATCACATTTTGTGCAAATTCGGGGATTGCTTTCGCCAAGTAGCATATATCGAGATGTACCAATAATTGTCATACATAAACCATTATCGTTATTTCCCGAATCTGCTGAAAATGAATCAAAGTAATGATAGAACAAAGAATTATTTTCGAAATATTGAAGAAGCGACTCACATGTTAGTTATTTCCGCCGGAAGAATAGGAAGACCGCAGCAATCGCTGCAACATACCAGACGGAAATTGGTCAAGTTTGGACGAAAAAGCTGAGAGTTCTATATCTTCATCAGTAGAAAATAACCAAATAATCCACATATGCAATTATATATCATATGTGAGATATTCTACAAAAGGTTCACGAAAGAGCAAATTTAACTAATAAACTCTATGCTGAGAAAATTATACCAAACTTAATTCGAACCTGGACAAAGTATGACGAAATACATAAGAATAACTGATAATAAGGAATGGTCGAACTATTGAGAGGTATCGGTAAAGAGATAAACGACTTTCACGTGGCAGCACTTTCATTGGGTGGTCTCCCAGAAAAATTCAAAACTTCAGTTACAGCCCTAGAGGCTCGTCCCGACGATGAACTCACTCTAGAATATGTAGAATGAAAATTGATGGATAAGTTCAATAGAAACAAGGAAATTACATCGGAAAAGATGGAGGAACTGCATTTAAGACATTCAGCAGACAGAAGAAAGATACAGCAGGCAGATTCGATAAGGATTGTTTCATTTGTAAAAAAGAAGGGTCATAGTCAGAAGGACTGTTATTTCCGTAAGAAAAATATTCAAAAAACTCAGAAAAATGATAAAATTAAAAAATGTGCCGTAGAAGAATTATGTTTCTGTGAAGGTTACCAAAATGTAAGCCAGTGGAAGCTCCCAATCATATGACTAGTTACAAAGATTTCTTCGTCAATCTGAGGAGTGCCGATGGAAATGAGTTTTTTGTTGCAAATGGTCAAGAAGTTATAAGTTCAGAAATTGGAGATTGATTCCTCAGATGTCAAGTCTATGGAACATGTGAAAAATAATGTTACGAACGTTTTATATGTACCTCAGTTACGAAGCAACCCATTGTCTGTTAAGAGACTTACCGAAAAGGGATTCAATGTTGTATTTGATCAGGAATATTGCAATTGGAATAATTGCAATTGGAATAATTCAAAATGGTATTTGTAGATAGTATTTGCAGTCTAGAGAGCAAGCAAATATAACACAAACTCGGCATGAAAATTGCATCCACGCATGGCATAAACGACTAGGTCATAAAAATCCCATCGATATCAAAACACTTGTTTCACATTTTCTAGCCTCAGGAATCAAAATAGATGATTGTAATGAAATTATGAATTGTGTGAGTTGCGTAAAAGGTCAACTGACAAAGAAACCATTCTCGAAGAATTGTGAAAAATGGCCAAATCAATGTCTAGATTTGATACATTCTGACGTTTGTGGTCCGATAAGAACAAAAACCACAGGAAAGAAACAATATTTTCTGACGTTTGTTTGAAGGTTGTAGACGATGTGGTAACTTGATTACTATAGTTTCGGACGTCCATCGTCTTAATGTATTTAAAAGGTTTCCACGACGTTTCGAATGCTTGTATCTGCAATCGTCTTCAGGTGAATACAGTATTCACCTGAAGACGATTGCAGATACAAGCATCCGACACGTCGTGAAAACCTTTCAAAAACATTAAGACGATGGACGTCCGAAACGATAGTAATCAAATAGTTTCTGACATTCATTCACGATTACTTTCATTACACCACATTGGAAGTTTTTAAAAAATTTGAGGAATTCGTCGCTCTTGTTGAGAATAAATTCGGAGTATTACCAAAAATGTTCAGATTTGCTAATGGAGAAGAGTATTGTGGAGCAGCAGTTCAGGATTTTCGAAAAAAAAAGGTATTTCTTTTCGAACTACAGTTCCATATTCGCCTGAACAAAATGGCACAGCAGAACGTTAAAACCAAACCTTATGTGAAGCAGCGAGAGGTATGTTGTTTGATACTGTATGACCGAATAAATATTGGGGTGAAGTAGTTGCAACAGCGAATTATCTTCAAAACCTTCTTCCAAAGAAAGTAATTGAATGTACCCCATACGAGCTGTGGAATTCAGAAAAGCCACGATAAGATCATCTCAGAGCTTTTGGCAGTGTTGTCTATGCCTATGTACCTGAAGAAACAGTAACATAACGGTATGCTAGAGCACAAGCAGAAATTTTGGTAGGATGTAATGAAACTTTCCCAAAAAAAAATTTCGACGCTTCAAAACATCAATAGGACGGAGATTGATCTGTCGAGTGGGGGTGTTAGAAATATTCAAGATCGCCAGAGTAAGAGTTGATATAGTCTGTCAAGATTTGACAATAATAAAAAGTAATTTTGCTGTTTGAGTTTCCGAATAGTATTTATAATAAAATAAGGCTGTTCTTCAATCAAAATCCATCACGGGATTGTAGGCATTGCCGAGAACCGTCATATTCTATAGCAGTTCCATACATCATTGCTATAGGAATGTACACCGATCTTGATTTACGAAAAAATATATTTACGTTTTTAGAGATTGAATTTATAACTTGACAATATTTAATAGTCAATCGATTACGATGATGTTTGGAACAAGCTTGGAATTTAACCACTGGAGTAAACAATGTATACCGGAAAACATGCGTGGTCTGGGATAAAAATGGCTTACCGTTGAGGTAACAAAAGAACTATAAAATTTGTTAAATTATGCAGCGATCATGAAAATCTTTGGAACATGTTTTGTCCAGAATATCGCAGTAGTGCATAATGCAAAGAGTAAACGATAAAGCGCCAGTGAGCTGGAATGTCAATTACCATGTGCTAGTGGCCTTTCAGGCAACTTATCGGCTGGCAAACTTGTAACTGGCAATGTGTAAATCAGCCCTTACTGGCGCATGTCTAATCATGAACCCCATTATAATTTGTTTTGGGGCACTTGCTCTAGAAGTTCAATTTTCGAGCGCAGTATATTGTGTTGAAAGAGCTCAATATATTCAGCCTTGGCTATCTGTTTAACTTCACCACACGACTGCGCAAAGTATGCTATCACAATAGACTTGTAACCTACAGCCTTGACTTCACTTCGCTACTGCACAAAATGAACTGTTACTACAGATTTTCCATTTTACCATACTAATGTTATGAGATGTCACGACCAGTGATTTCATTTCATTTTGCTCTCCGTGATTATTAGTCCATTGAAATGTTACAATTCAAGAACCAAATATTGCATTTCTTAGAGGACGCAATTTTATTTTTGGGACATGTGTGGGGGGGTCAATAGAAGAAGAAAATTTCTGTAAAAATTTTCTTTTTTGCTCTATAACTTTTTTTTATACATTTTACAAAAAAAAATACCTCAGACCAATCTTGTAGATGATCTTTTGAGGAAATTTTTTCTCTATATTTTTTTTTAATTTCATTCATTTGAAACGCTGTACAGCGCTCCAAAGTTGACCGGGTTCGTCAATTGTCATCGTGCTTTTGAAATAGAAGAAGGCTTAATAACTAACATCATTGGATCTAATTTTCAAGGACTGTCATTTAGTCGCAAATCAAAGGTTCTTCCCTTCAGTGCTATGACAAGCACTATTGAAGTAGAAAAATCTCCTGTCGTCATCAATCCCTTACTTTCATTTCAACGGATGTGTATTTCGAAACAAACAGTTGGCGATATTAAACAATATATGGCGTATGAATTAGCACCTTTTCCATTGGCATTATTCGCTGAGGATGGCATGAGGAAAGGTACTAAGTCGTCTTTGTTTAATGTTTTTACACCACTGGACCAATCCTTTGAAAACATTCACAGAAGTCATTTTGTTATCGATGGTGGTTTTCTATTGCATAAAGTGATTTGGGATCGGAATTCGTCATTAAACAACATCCTCCGGTCCGGTATGTGCAAGAACATTATTGACTATCTGCAACAATAATATTTGATGGTTACTCCGAAAATCCTGATATAGCAGGAACAAAGTCATGGGAACGTGTGCGTCGCACGAAAAAACACCAATGTACTGAAATTAAGTTTGATAAGAGTACCGTACTAACAATATCTCAAGAAAAATTTCTTGGTAATGAAAAAAACAAATCAAACTTGATAGATCTTCTCAAAACTGCTCTTTCAGAGGTTGGTTTTTCTGTCAACCGAGCTGAATCAGATGCAGATTCAATCATCGTTTCTGCTGCGCTTACTGCATCCCGATCTCATGAATCTGTTATTATTGTGGCAGAGGACATTGACATTCTTGTATTGCTCACGGCATTAGGTATAAGACAGCCTAACATTTATTTTTCAAAACCTTCAAAAGGGCGCACATCTGCTCAGTTATATAGCCCTTCAAGTTTTATGTATGGAGATCTCATAACACAGAACTTGCTGTTTCTTCATGCTTTTTCAGGATGTGATACAACATCAGCAGCCTATAATATGGGGAAATTAAAATTTATAAAAATAATGGAGAAACATCCTGAATTAGCTGGTGGTAACGCGCTATTCCTGAGTGAGAAAGTCGATCCAACTTTGCTCACTCTTGTTGGCGAACGTTTTTTCCATAGCTTCATACGGCGGTAATAAAGACGACTCACTAGACGGCTTGCGATACAAACGATTTGCCAAGACAGTGACTAAAAATTCATTTAATTTATCATCGTTGCCTCCAACGCAAGATGCTGCTTGTTTTCACAGTCTCCGAGTATATCACCAGGTCCAGTCGAGGCTCGGAAGATATCAAAATCCTGAAGATTGGGGCTGGAAGAAGCATGCAAACATTTGGATGCCAATACAAGGTTCCAAGCCTCCAGCATCCCCCGATCTCATGAAATTAATTTTCTGCAGATGCAAAGGAAACTGTGGAAGCATGTGTGGCTGCTCCATTGTTCTGGCGAAACATGCAGCAACATTATGGAAATATCAAAGTTAATGGGAGAAAATGAATTTGAAGATGAACTTCCAACTATGACTCCAATTTTAACTCCTGTCATTCCTCACACTTTCACATTTGACATTGATTTTGATTCTGAGCCACAGCCTGGACCAACGAAGGAAAGTCGATTAGAGTACCTAGCTAATAAGTGATTAAAAATATTAGATGACGAGGATTACCTTATAAGCAAGATGTCCGTGGAGTAGGCCTACTGGGGATACCACGTTAAAAAAACGCGCTTACAGACATTACCTCATAGGTGGCGGGGAAAAGAGTTAGGAATGAATAGGTAAAGTTGTTCGAATTTAACAAAAATTTTGTAAGAATATATTTACAATGAAAAAAAAATCAAAAATAAGTAAAACATTTCGTTTTGACCGGATTCTCATGAGCATTTACGAACCCGGTCAACTTTGGAGCGCTGTAACAGCGTTTTAAATGAATGAAATTGAAAAAAAAATCCTCAAAAGATCATCTACAAGATTGGTCTGAGGTAATTTTTTTGTAAAATGTATGAAAAAAAAGTTATAGAGCAAAAAAGAAAAATTTTACAGAAATTTTCTTACTTTTTTGCTTATAACTTCTTTAATTTTTAATTTAGGGCAAAAAGTTATATAAACATATTTGTAGACAAAACTATTTTCTATTTTTTGTAAGACGCATAGTTTTCACCCCTTTTTCCAAGATGGCGGCCGGGGGACAAGGGTGGCGACCCCACAAACTTAAGGTTAAGCTTCTATTGACCCCTCACACATGTCCCAAAAAATAAAATTGCATCCTCTAAAAAATACAAAGCTCATGTAACATTTCAATGGACTATATGTACGGACTTCATTTCATATTTCTATCGGATTGAACGTTCAAAGAAGGTATTGTAGATAATAGTGAATGCTACTTGAGGGCTGAACAATGAATATGACAGTCGTGGTCACAAGATACCCTTGAATATTTATGTTACATTCACTTGAGAACGAGTGTGGTAGATATTGCTACGAGCCGTAGGCGAGTAAGCTACAACCACACAGTATCATTATAAAAATTTTTGAGCTCAACGGTCAGCCCAACGATAAAAATGAAGTAATTTTTTTTGAATATTCAACAGAAAATAACTACTTCTCTGGCTGAAGCCACGCTGGATATTGAACTACACCTGAGAGATATTTTGAAAAAACTCTCACTCAAAATAAAATATCTGAAAGTAAAAATTTGCATTTTCATTGAAACTGTTATTCGATTTTCTACTCCCGTTTTAATTGAGAACTCATATATGGGGTGTTACCAAAGAAGTGCGTAAGTTTTCAGGGGGTGATTCCTTGTCAAAAGTTGAAGGGGGTCTTTTATGTAAACAAAAGCTCTTAGGCTTTTCCGTGAAAAGTTACACGCTTCCAAAAATGAGAAAAACAATTCTTTGAAATTGTTGGAGAGTTGAAGAAATGGCATTTTGTGGGCATGTACCAACAAAAAGGCTACCTTTGAATATTTTTTAAATTTTGTTGTGATCTTTTAAAGGGCTGAAACATGCAACTCCTATTTCATTTTTCAATAGAACTTTTTAACGAAACAAAATGTTAACAATTTGAAAATATATGTTGAAAAGAACGATTCATTGCAAAACTTCTTCAACTCACGTGTTATTCCCGTTAATGCAATAGTTTCCCAATAAAAGAATAAAAAAATGATTACCCAGAATGCTCAATTTTCAGAAAACATAACATTCACCGACGAATCCAACTTTTGAAGGCAAGGGATTACAAATTTCCATAACAATCATCTGATAACCCACATGCAATTCAAGAGGGTCGGTATGAATATGAATTTTCACATAACGTGTGGGTCGGAATTACTGGCGAAAAATAGGACCGTATTTTCTACCGTTAAGGCTAACTGGTGCAACCTATACAAATTTTCTGCAGGAGCAGCTTCCCATTTTATTAGAAAATGTTCCACTAGCTATTCGACCACGAATTTGGTTTATGCACGATGGTGCGCCTGTCCATTTCAGCATGACTGCTCGTCAGTACTTGGACAACGTGTATCCAAATCGTTGGATAGGTAGAGCAGGGCCTCAACCTTAGCTTCGCAGACTTGAACCCCTTCGACTTTTGCATCTGGGGTCACCTGAAGTCCTTGGTTTATATGACTGTTATTGAATGTGTGAATGATTTAAGAAATCGCATCATTCCAGCCTGCGAGACAATCCAAAACACCCGGAATATTTCAACGTTTGCGCCAGTTTATGAGACGTATGCTTGATTTATGTCTAATGGTTGGAGGTGGTCATTTCGAACAGTTTTTATAACTCCGTTCCGTTTGATCTTGTTCCCTTTTTCTTTGTTGTAATACACATCATTTTGTTTATATTTTTAATTTGATATTCTATCGAAACAAAACATGGTACATGCCTACATTGGAAGTTGAAACAAGCAGAATAATTTTAAACTACTACGATTGAAGTCACAAGTTGTGCAAACAAAACGTGAGAGCCACCTACTAGATTTTTTCAATTCTATTTACAGAAGATCCGTTCATGCACAATGTTGTATGTAATTTTTTTATTGGGAAACTTGCTTTTACGGACACAAAATATGAGTTAATAAAGTTTTTCAATGAATCGTTCTTCTAAACACATATTTTAAAATTGAGAAATTTTGTTTCGTTAAAAAGTTTTGGTGAAAATTGGAATAGGGGTTGCATGTTTCACCCCTTTAAAAGATCACACCAAAATTGAAAAAAATATTCATAGGTAGCCTTTTTATTGGGAGAACATGCCACAAAATAAGTTTTCTTCTACTCTCCAGCAATTTCAAGAAAAAACAATTTTCTCATTTTTGGAAGCGTCTAACTTCACAAGGAAAGGCCTGAAAGCTTTTGTTTACATGGAAGACCCCCTTCAATTTTTGACAAGGAATCATTCCCTGAAAACTTACGCACTAATTTGGTAACACCCTATATGTATTTCCAAGAGGTTCTCTAGGGCGATGGAATATGGTGACTGAAATTTATCTTTGAGTCGCAGATGATTCCACTGATTTTATGAACACCCTGTTCATATTTGTGTTTCCGAATTCTTTCGGTTTTCCTGATGATCGTGGAAGCGAGAAATAGATTTCCGTCGACAAAAATGTATTGAAGACCTAGCGAATGAAATGCCAGCCTTGCACCAATGTTACAAATTATTTCTAGTGAGTACTTCCCCTAAGAAAACATGTTTCTGTATCTCGTTCATATATATGAGTTCCTTATCAAGAATGGAATAGAAAACCGAATGAAAATCCCATTTAAAATGCAAATTTTTACTTCAAGATTTTTTCAAAATATCTATGAGATGTAGTTTAATGTCCAGAGGGTGGCTTCAGAAAGTACTCAGTTGTTTTCTGTTGAATATTCACAGGAAATAACTATTTTTTATTCTTGTATCATAATACGCGAATTAAATAACAGCTACCGATTTATTTATATTGTCCATTTTAACACGGATTTTCATTTCGAAACAAATTTTGGCCAATAAAACACGTAATTTTCATTATGAAACGAATTTTCGGCCTATAGAAAGACGTACTTGGGGATAATCAGGTGGTATGTTTCTACATACTTGTATTACATTTAATTTTAATTGACATTCAGTCATAACGCGTCAAAAGTATCTATAAGTATGTCGAGCAGTGAAGAATTATCTTGTACACCACCAGAGATTCTTGTTTTATTCTATTATTTATTGGTCGTAGAAAAAATAGTGTTTGCAACGATCATGTAATGGCTATTGATACACCCGCACACGATTCACGACATGATCGAGTTTGCGACCTCGTGCTCATATATTAATAGCTATCATTACATAATCGTTGCATAATATTTTTATCGGGGACTTTTCAATTTTCAACAGGAGCTTTCTACTCAATATTCAATTGGGAACGTTTCCGTTTCAAATATTGGGTTTTGTTTTGGATTTTATTCAACAATATCGATGTGTAACTTAAAGCAATGTTTTGATAATTCAGGGACATGGACACAACTCATACTGATCAACAACACAATGTGAAAATGTCATCCTCATCTGACTGCGGATAAAGAACGACTGACGATAATGCCAAAGAAAGTATAAAGTGGCGACGCGTTACATCTTTCGGCTTTATATTTCTCGGACCCTTATCAAATTTCCAATGTAATTCAAGATTTAATATCATGCAATCTGCAGGTTATTTGTTATCCGACTTTTCAGAAAAATATTTCAGGCAATTTTAATTCACATTCGGATGGAATGAGGGTTTATAAGACTCTGAATTTTCGGTATATATGTAGGGAATGCTTTTCGTCAGAGTTTTTGGTCAGGAAATGCTTTTATTTGTAAATATTTGCTTACAAGCAATTACTCAGTTTTATGGATTCGGTTGAAGCTTCGTGAATAATTGAATATGAAAACGCTTGTCCGTATACAAATTCTCGGTTGAATACTACTAACTCATCTAGGATTTTATTAATATCATAAAAAAACTTTTTTTTGGTATCATGACGTCTTGTATATTTTGATTTAGAAGAATGTTTCATTCGATGTATATGTAATTCAGAATGAGTCGAAAGTGTTCATTTCTGTCGTAGATTCCCCTACTATCAGCTCAGGATTCGAAATCCCAATATGATAGATAATTAATCGAGGAATCCTGATTCCCGTTATTCCAGACTGGTGACTCTCACGTACTGTTCCAAATCCCCAGAAACTCACCAAGGATTTTACGACTCCTTTTTCTCGGCGAACTCTCGGTTTAATTACTAAAGTTCATCGGAAGTTATTCTTCAGAAAACAAACAACGTAGATTTCTTGGCTCCGCCGGAAGTGAAAGCTGGATGGATATATCGGCTTAAGAAACCAGAGTTGATGGAACTGGCCTCCAGTTTACAAATTAATCCGGAAGGGACCGTTATCGAATTGAGACGAAGACTCATTTGGCACCTGGTAGAGTTGCCTAAAGCTCGGGGAACCAGTACCAGCCCTAACGAAGGAACTGGGACGTATTTTCATTCTATGAACCGACAAAATACCGGAGCTGTGCCGAGGAGGGATTTCAGCTATTTACCGTCACATCAAACAAACATTCCGAACCCATGGAGGAGTTCGGGAATGATACCACCTACACCCGAAGAAAGCCTACCAACTTTTCAAGGGATGGGGTTGCGAGGAATGACCAGCACAAGTTCGGTGAACACACATACGACAACGATGTCTGGAGTACGCAGTACCATGACACCCTGTGTGGCACCTGGTTTGCCGGTCCCCAGTCCAATTCCAACGAGTGTTTCCGCACCACTGGGAATACACATACCAACCCCTTTACCTTCCGTACCGTCAGGAGTCGCGGTGGGCCACCCTGGATATCCCATAGCGTTGCAAACACATCGATGGAATGTTAAGTTCAATGGCCAAGAAGAGGCGGCAGCGTTCTTAGAACGGTTAGAAGAAATTTCTGAAACAGAAAATATCCCGAAACATCGATTGTTGACGGCTCTCCCAGAATTATTCTATGGAAAGGCACTGTTGTGGTACCGTAGCAACAAATGTTTCTGGAATAATTGGGAAACCTTCAAGGAAACGTTTCGGATGGCGTTCTATCCTGTACATTATCAGGAGGATTTGGAATTGGAAATTAGCCGTAGAATACAAAGAGGGAGACATAAAAGCAATCGGCGTTCAGTATCCAAAATTTGTACTTAAAGCCTACAGTATTTTGTAAAGATTCAAAAAGTGTCAATATACCAGACCCCTGGACGTTCCGTATCTCCATCTGTAGCTACCCTAGTGCGTGGAGAAAACCACCATAAAATCTGGCGCCCGAGATTTGAAATAGAGAAAGGAAAGTTTTTCCTGCCTAAAAATTCTGGCGTCATAAGTAACGTGATTTTCTAGGAGTTTAAGGGTTATTAAAACAAACCCTAGCAAAACACGTCATCAGATTTTTTTAAGGAAACTTTGTGACGCCTTCAGTTTTGTTTGGGGATGCTTAGGGTGAGCCAACAAGGTCGTTCACGGATGATTTTGGAGAGAAGTAATCATGGAATATGAAGTATATTCAGAACTTGAGGTGTTTTGACGATCGTAATTTTTTCTGGAATGGGGGCTGTCGCCAGAAAGGGTTTGGGAAAGGCCCCCCGGGCAACTGTAGTTCAGTTGGCAAATCCAAACAGATTAGCAGATATCAGAAACATAATGCGAATGATATTTTGTAGGCGAAGGGAGTCTTCTTCATGGCGCACTCTACAAAATACTATATTGCAATTTCAAACCCGCGATTATCACAAAAATTTGAAAAATTATCGAATCCAAGTATAATAATCGTGAAAAGAAGTTATCACTTCGTTGAAATATTGTATTGATGAATGATTTGTATCAAATAAAAATTGTACAAGAGATAATGGATGAGGAATTTATATTTTTGTATAATCCAGCAACCACTTCAAATGATCACATGAACTCACTGTATTCCAGTTGAAAATTGACATTACTGGAACCACCATACTATAACAAAGGGGAGTTCACTAAAGCGAGAATGGATTATACTGTTCCTTAACCCTGAACTTGAAAACTAACGCAATCCCCATTAAATCGCCCCCACCTCGCATTTCACTTTATTTGTAACAAAGACCCATCTCAACACCTATTTTCCCCTTTAGGGCTGAGTTTCCAAAATTCCTCAAACCCTTCTCAATGTCATCCTAGGAACACGCTGTCAACATTTCAGCTCTTCAGGCAGTCAGGAGATGTAATTATATATGTATAGATTTGTATATTGAAAACTACCATAAATAAAGTATTGGTATATGGAAAACTATCATGAATTGCTTTAATGATTCTGTGTATGGTGAAATTTGGGAACCAATATGGTGAATAATATACGAATGTAGTAACCCTCAACTATGTGAGAATTATCAACTGGGATATCTAGTAATATCATACTCAGTATTTCAAATTCTATGCCCGAATAGACGTTTATAGAACACGAAATAAATTAGTAATTCTTATTCTCGAAATGGGATACCGATAACGGTTTCCAAATCCACACATAACTAACAAACTTACTAAAAGAACATTATATGTTATCACAATTCAAGGTTATACCGATAAATGTAAATTAATTTTACAAAAGACATATACTATGTCTATCTCCAGAGTTCATCACTGAAGATATGGCAACCGCCATTGTGGAAATGCCAACTGAAACAGGCAAGAGGCAGATCGCTAGGGCTTCGGCCTACTTCCCAGGAGATTCAACAACACAAGCTCCACCAGGGGAAGTCCAAAGCCTCAAGAAGGAAACATACACCTCATTCTGTGCTGCGACGCGAATGCGCATCATCTCACATGGGGTAGTATAGACACGGGGTCAGTATCTTTTAGAATATTTTTGTGCTACTAACATAGACATTGTCAATAAAGGTAACAAAACCACTTTTATAAATGCGATTGGAAAAGAGGTTATTGACCCAACCCTTGCAGATCCATTTATAACTGACCATATTCACAACTGGCATGTATCTGACGACTCCTCGATGTTATGTGTCATCATCACATGAGATTCGATCTGGAGTCATCGGAAACACGCTTCAAGGAATATAGAATAGCCAAACTGAGCCACTTGCCTATAAAGAGCATCTCGTGAGGCAGTTGGGGGGCTAACATATATCCATCGATTCAGCTGAGGAACATGATTCATATGGAATCAGCTGCCCACAAAAACAAAAATCAGTTAACAGAGACGTGCTTTGATTGTATGAAACTTGATAAAAAAGTTAGGAAACTCTTCAATAGAGCTGAAAGTCTGGGACAATTAGAAGACTACATATCAGCTATTTCTGAGAACAACAAGGCAAATGTGTGAGGGGATGATGGAATTAGCCCCAGCTCGACGATTCCAGGGATTTCTATCTAAAGAACATTTCAATGTTATCGTACTGATCAAAAAGCCAAACGGCGGACAAGCAGAAAACCAGAAGGAAAGCATAAGTGTTCTCATTCAGACACACTTTCTTGCATCCAAGGCTGATCAAGACAAACCACGGAGTGCTCAGCTGGAAGAGGTTGTCACTTACCCCAACAGATCCAACAGGAGCCTAGCGGAAAAAATCTCAACCACGCAAAAAATCCAATGCTTCACACATTTCAAATCGGCCGGAAAGGACGGAATATTCTCCACCTTACTACAAAATGACCATGAGATAATAGAACCTTCCTCGAAAAGGCTGATGAAGACCAGTTTCATTTTCGGTCACATACCGAAAGCCTGGAGCGAGGCTGCAATAGTGGTCATACCAAATATTGGGAGACGCCCACCATATGAACCAAAGCCTTATCGCCCCATCAGTCTCACCTCTTTTCTCCTGAGAACAATGGGAAAAAATCATAGACTGTAATATCACAGTTCACCTATCAACCCGGCAATGCTCTTCATTGCTCAGTTGGAAGCATTGAAGAGACATGCCAAAGAAATGGCTCTATGTGCATTCATAGATAGGATGCTCTCGATAACACCTCACATGACTCCATCATTAGATCACTAGAGGAAAGGAATTCAAACACATCACTGATGGTTACATGCAATGCTGAAATGCTAAATCATTTTCAATAAAAAACAATATTATTGTGACACATTGACAGAAGAGATGGGCCATACAATAGTAAGACTTCCTCCCCACCATTGCATATTCAATCGAATTGAACACATATTGCATGAGCTGAAAGCATCCGCAAGGAGGAATAATATTTTGCTAACTTCAAATTCATCTATGGTAGCTTTGATTCAATCAGAAATGCAGAATATTCCAAATGAAAACTGGAAAAATTGCGTAGCGCATGTATATAAATTATATGTTGTCAACTAGGATGACGACAGTGATAGTGAAACTGACTTAGGTTAAAATATATTAATTATTTTTATGTCGATCTATTTTTTCGAATTGTAGTTTTGCCTGTTGAACTCAATTTTGAAAATTTCATTTCGTTTTCCACCAATTTTTACATCAAATACATAATTATGTGAAAAATTCAGTCATATCTGTACCCGAAATTTATGAAATTGAGTTTTTATATTCTAAAGCAAGTATATTTTGTAGGTATATGCATATTATTAGGAGCAGCATATAGATAAATAAGTCACCTTTATTGATTATACACTGTACTTTTCCTTACTGTTTATTTATTACTTGTTATTGAATCGGACGTTTTTTTCGATACCTTAGGAATAAGTACCTATTTCACTACAGGTATTTGGAATCTGAACTTTGTCGCCTACTAGATGATAAAAAGGATGTTGCAGATCGAATAGTTGTTTAGAAGAACGCATTGTCTACGAACTTATTATGAAGTACATGTTTCCACACTCGTTAGTAAATATAATATATTATACCAGAGAAAAAATGTGTTTATCCGAGCCGTCAATAGAACATTTTGTGTAAACATTTCAAATTATTGCTTGCGGTTGGTCTCCCGCTGAGCCTTATCGGCAATGAATAATAATTTGTCTCTTAGATCTTTGGCAGGGCTATACTATCCCATTCACCAGACATGGCGAATCGAGCAGACAATGATGATTTTCTGCGAACCTGTAAAGGATGATCAAAATTGATCCATTTCTCGGTCTCCGTTGGGATGTGATGTCATCAACCAAATAGAAAACACCACCACCAGCTTACGCCATCCTGACTTGAACTATTGTAACACATATTACGCGAGAAATATCATCTCGAATATCATGATAGAAATCTGTAATATATGACAGAAATCTTCGACACATAATCGAGCTGATCACATAAAAAATGAAAAGTGTCTTATTCCTCAAGTCTGCTCACTGCTACTGCCTATACAATAGGTTTATGATGGGTATCCTTGAATAAACAGTTATTTCCCTGACTAATGCCCCGACGAACATTGAATTACATCCGAAGTATAATCGTGTCCTACAAGGCTTTTTGCAATAGGTCTTGGCCAGATAGCGTTAGCTAGTGGTTTTCTCGTTTGTTTAATGACATCGCAAAGGAGATTCGCACACTTTTATCATTGTCTGCTCAACCTGCCTGTACTGGTGAGGGGCAATCACTCCCCAACCAGGCTACAGGTGGTTAACCCCAATAAGGTGGTTATTATTCAACCATTTCATAACAAACATTTGAAGTGGTTTTCTGTTTCTGGTCGGAATTCGTCCCAACATACAGCTTCTATATTGGTAGTAGTGTGCAATTTATGTACTGAGAAAAACGATATTTTTCATTCTATAAAAAAACATCCTTTGGAATTTCAAAAATTATATAAGAAGATGAGGCAACACTCAATCATGACAATATCTTCGAAAGTTTTATCATAGTCTCCTATTGCGGATACCAAAATTTCGAATCACTATAACTTCTCATTTTCCAGAAACGTTCAATTGTTTGGAATCCCCATGCATTACAATATTTCAACGGAAATAATATTTTACAATTCGTTATTGAAATGTTATGATGATTTATGGTCAAATGTACCATAATATATCCCTTACAATACTGGTATGTTATCCGGATGTATCCCGGTGTGAAGTGATACACATTCATTATCCAATATATTCGAGTACATTATTCTAGTTACGCTTTCCTCGTTTGGGTTTTATTTCGTTGTGCTGAATTGTTATCACTGGAAGATTAGTTTCACATATGGAAACACATTCAACTATATAATGAATGAAATTATCAATAAAAAACATTTTTGAAGCTTTAATTCAAATGCACAAAAAAGTTAAAAAAATTGCTTCGGATGTGTGAGCTTTGAATCTATAACTCTCGGAATAACTCACGTCACACATTCGAAGCAATTATTTTCCAATTGTTAGGTCATTCGAATGAACGCTTGTCTTTAAAAAGGTTTTTTATTAATTATTTAATTTTGTACCTTTTAGTAAGTACCCCTTAGTGCATTTTTGATAAAGCATCGTTATTATGAGACCTTTTTCCTGTAAGTCCTGAGCTATCTAGTTCTTCAATGAAGAGACCATTCGAAGATTAACTCGACATCTTCAATTCATGAATTTTGACAATCAATCAATGATCTTTCATTAAATTCATAATCTCCGACCCCCAAAACCCCGACATACCAATTTTGAATAGAAACGGTTCATAAACACAAAATTCGTTCACCATCTTGGAGCCGCCCTCTTGAGTTTATGAAGTTTGACAATAAATTCATAATCTCCGAACCGAAGAACCTCCACATAGCAATTTAATTACAAAACTCGTCCGCCATCTTAAATTTGTGAATTTTGATAGAAAATTCATAACATCCGACCCCGAAAACCTATAAATACCAGTTTTGAATCAAATCGCACCAGTTAAATATTGTAGAATGTGGACTGTAAATACTTCTTTTTGTAATCAAATTGTAATTAAAAACATAAAGGAATTGATTTTCTTTTTTCAAACATTTATTTCCTTGATTCCTACTAAATTGTTATATTGTTTCTATAACAACTGATATCATCTTTTCTTCTACCAGAAACAAACGAACTAAAGTTCCTAACAGCACCATAATTACAAACTCGTCCGCCATCTTGTAGCCGCTATCTTGAATTTATAAATGTTTACAAACAATTCATAATATCCTCGAAAACCTACGCACACCAATTTTGAATAGAATCGGAACATAAACAAAAATCTCGTACCCCCATTTTGGAGCCGCCATTTTGTTTGTCTCTCTAACAAACATTCCATGAGGCATTGTCACGGAATTATGAAAACCTGTCGAATTTCACGTTAATCGGACAACTAGAAGTGGGTCAAATTTAACTTAAGATTTGATTACACACATTGAGACAGGTGAAACTGAATGAAGGCTTGTAGAAAAATAATTATAAAAAATTTTTTAATTTAAATGACCATCACTCGTGAGAATGAAGTTTGTCGACGCGAGGTGAAGGCAAGCGTCGTAAATCATTCGAGCGATTTGAAAATAAGATTAATTTGTGAAGGAAATCCTGAAAGAGTGTAATTCATTTAATTGCATAATAGGAAGTTTTTATCGAATGAAAATATCTAATTATATTTCGAAAAATTGAATAACATAAACAAAATCATTTTTTGTTAATGAAATTAATAGTAAAATTGGAACAGTTGGAAATCATTACAGAAGGTATCGAGGATTCCTTATCCAAATTCACATTTACATTTTTCATTTTCGAAGTGTTCTGCGCAATAAATGTTTGTGATGTTATGAGCACTCCTTATCAAGTATTTTAAATATAGCCATATGTAAACTGAAACTGAAGAATGCCAATATAATAAATCAATTTTCGTTCGATTTCACAGGCGGTCGCATTAATAGTAAAATTAATATGACACTCATAAAGTCGATACTTCCCCTATCATTTGTGTCGGCACCTAAATCGAATTTCCAACCATATTTTCAGACATTCATAACTAATAGTACGTCGGGACAGATGAATGACCCGCGGTCTTTTGGAAGCGATAATAGGCTTGGTGATATATCATGGCGGTGTGTCTACTCGAGGCAACTTGCCGACTCATTAAATAAATTTTATTGTTTTAGGGCGGCATCGTTTGAATACCAACACTATATATATAAGATTCTCCATAGAACTCTCTCTCCTCTCTTCATTCAGAATCCAGTTATCGAACGAGTTAGTCAGTACAGAGCAAGCTCTGCTTCATTATGAAGCGACTGAAAGTGAAGTTTAATTTCAAGTAGAGAAGATGAAGTCTCATCTTCCTACGAGTAGTAAGCGTAGACTCCGTACAGTTTATTTGAAGTAGCAAATTAATCAACCATATGCAGAATCATAGTGATAGAGTAACTCATCAGAATTCATCTCAGTAATAACTAAATGAATGGAATTAATATTTATCAAAAAGCTAAATAATCATATTGCAACAAGTGAACGCGTAATATTATTCGGAAATAAAACGGAATAATTAAATCTTAATTAAACTATTGTGCATTACTTCAGTGGAGGGTAAGCAATGAAACTGTTTATTTGGCAAGGTATATATGTATAGTGTAATAAGAAAATATTTCATTATTGATTTCATAGTAGAAGAAATTATTGATTCAACAAAAGTAAAATTATCATTAATTGTTAAAATAACTGAAGAACAGTTATTTTAATTGTCAGCACATATTGTTGCTCATTTTAAATTATTGTTTATTCAATCTCATTTTGACTTTCTATACATTTTCTCAGTAAATTATACCAGGTGTATCAATAGTTGTTTTTATAGTTAAGAAAATACATATATATATATTATTACAAGTCCTAATTGTATTATTATTCCGAAACAATCTGAAATTGGTCATTGTACTGTCAAATTAAGTCCCCCGCTTCACTACATACTGGGGGAAACAAGATCTCAAGCCACTCTGGGAAATTGTTCCGTTATTGGTCAATAGACTGATAACACCCAGTATGGTTAATGCATAGCTAAGTTAACAAAAACTAACAAGCAGCTATGATAGTGAGATGTTGCTGGTACTGGTAGACGGTTTCATTGAACACAAGATTTTTTCTGCAGTGTTCATTTTATTTTTCATCGAATTATCTATGTATCCTTTCGCCACAGATGTTGACTTCCACCCTCAATGCCTTCAAAGAAGTGATGTCTCCACCCGCATCCACTAGCAGGGTGGCAGATGATCAACGAAAGGTATGCCCAGTATATAGTTCTGGATTTGGAAGTTGCGATTTGTTTTCCCATGGCTCCGAATTTATTTATTCCAATTCTTTGATTGGTGCATTTACCTTTCTGATAATTCAAAAAACATTAATCTGTTAATATATTACTCGGTCGTAGCGTGATATATTTAATACAAATATGGCGGAAAGGCTCAGTTATGGTGAACTTCCGAACAATTTTCGTTTTGGTGTTTGGTATGGTGACTAATATAGCCGATCCAAGATCTTCCGAATCCCCTAATTTCATCCGCATAACAGGCTCCCATGATTCCCATGATCAGTGCAACCTAAAAAAAAAGATACATAAAAAATATTTCCAATTTTCGTTATTTTATTCAATTTCAAACAGTGTTAAATCAGTGGTTGGAAAAGAAAAAAAACCTCACCGGCGACGGCGTGATTCGAACTCACGATCACTAGATTGAAAGTTCAGAGCTTAAGCTATGTGCTACCGAGGTGCAAATTGAAGTGATATGAAGCTATTCAAGTTCCTAACTAGGTTCTCTCATTTTGTTAAGTGAACTTTTGAAAAAATATCAATTTCTTACCTTTGTCGCAAGATATATTCCGTCAGGTGCTTTGTTTATGAATGAATTTATATCTGTGGTGGATGTTTGAGCCTTTCTCAGTATATAACCATCGTATTTGCGTTTCAAAAACGCACGTTATTTTGGATAACGTTCTATGTTGACGTCGTGGTTGATTAGAATGGTACTTCTTAACACTGAACATTGTGTCCAAAGCGAGGACGATCTATATTTTTCAGCTAATTGGAAAAAATATGCTAGAAGTACATTTTCCGAAAACTAATTCACATTATTTTTCCTTCGCCAGTCCATGAAAATTGCATATATCGTCTCATATTTTTCTCTCGATTTATTTGGCAATAGATTTGAAGATGTTATTTTCGCCGCACTACAAATTTCTGGTGGGGTACACTCGTTGTCACTTTCCGAATCCATCATTTCCTTTTTGTTTTTCGTTAGAAAGTATAATATTCCACAAAACGAACTGTCAATTCAATGATTATGACGTTTGAGAACAAGTTTGGGGTTGTTAAATTCTCAAGGCATACTTGCGAATGGAAACAATTCAAACACAACTGCACAATAATGAATATGCTCATCTGTGATTGGCTTCAAAGTGTTGAGTAATGAATCTGGTTCAACTGTGATTGTTTCGAACCTGTTGGGTAATGGATCATTACCTATCCGGGGACGAAACTAGAGTTCATTACTTTTCAAGAAATGGTGATATAAATGACGCTTTTTTCAATAGTCATAGGAAAAATAAGATTAAGTCATCGCTGACAATGATTTGATTATTTTTTGTTAAATCATTTGTTTTCAAAAACGTTTTTGCGCAAAGTGTTCATGAAAGTTTGTACCAATTAATTTGATTGAGCGATTGGTTGGTCAGCGAGAAGTATTAATTCTATTACAATTCGCGCGACAAGCTTTTTGAAACCAAATATTTCAACAAAAAATGATTAAATCATTGTCAGCGATGACTTAAACTTGTTTTATATGTTTTTGTACACGGCTTAAATGAAAGCTTGTCTTGGTTTTTATTAGTTAGGCTAGTGGCTCATTGGTACCAGCGTTAGTCTTGGACCCACTGTTTCCACCCGGTGCAAGTTCGGATCCCGCAATCGGCGAAAACTTTTTTGAGGCCCCAAGAGTGGCTTCGGATCCCACTATGAAAAGTAAGGCCCCCGTGATCTTAACTCGTACAGTTTTAATTATCTTCTGAGGGTTGGTCAAACAACTAAGAAAGCCGTTAAACAAAAAACAAAACAATTTTGCTTTTGAGTTCGCCTTAATCTGTTCATTTCTAATAGAGCATCGTTTATCCCTGTAAGTTTTGAGCTGGAAGAAATCATGATCTCCGACACCAATTTTGAATAGAATCACTAAACTCGTCCGCCATCTTGAATGAATAGATTTTGACATTCATGATCTCCGAACCTGAAAACTCCCTCATACTAATTCTGAATGAAATATGACCATAATCAGAAAACTCGTTCTCCATCTTGGGGCCGCTATCGTAAATTTATAAATTTTGACAAAAAATTCAAAATATCCGACCGCGAAAACTGCCGCATACCAATTTTGAATCGAATCGGACCATAATAACAAAACTCGTCCTCCATCTTGGGGACGCCATCTTGAGTTTATGAATTTTGACAAGAACTTCTCAATCTCCAACCTCGAAAACCCCCGCATACCAATTTTGAATCGAATTCGATCATAATAAAGAAACGCGTCAGCCATCTTGGAGCCGCCACCTTGAATTTATGATTTGTTTGAATGTTGTAGACGATGTGGTAACTTGATTGCTATCGTTTCGGACGTACATCGTCTTGATGTATTTGAAAGGTTATCACGACGTTTCGAATGCTTATATCTGCAATCGTCTTCAGGTGAATAATCTTGAATTTATGAATTTAACAAGTTTTTTTTATGAAACAATGACGGTTTGAATTTCTCAAGAACGATTATTGGCCAATGAAAAGAATTGAGACCCTTCTGATTTAGTTACTGACAAAAAAATTTAACAAGCTGCTTTAACTGTTGAGCAGGCTGAAGAAGATACTGATGTCTTGCTTGTCAACACAGTGATTTCCTTCTGTTCATCACTCGACGCTGTTCGAAGTCGATGTTTTAGTTCTGCTGACAGCATTAGGATCATTCAAAACCAACATCTACTTTCGCAAACCGGGAAGAGGCAAAACTGCTCAAAGAGTGTATTCCACGAATAATTTGAAAGAGAAAGAAGCAGTCGAAAATATCCAGTTTTTACATGCAGTTAGGGCAACATAACGCCTCTTCAACCTAGGAGAAAAAAAATAAATGATACAATGCCGTCATTGGCATCTTCAGAGATCAGAATGCCAAACCAGGAGACATCGAAGACGCTGGAGCCCGCTTTCTCGTTGCTTTGTATGGTGGCAACAGGAGGGAGGTACCTACTTGACGTACCAATAGCCTCCACTTATGTGAGTAATTTCCTGACGGAATGGCATGTGGCTGAATAGGAGAGTTGCTTTGACCACAGATACATAAACTTTGGAATAAAGAGGAACACCACTACATAAACTCATCGGAATCCAAGGAGAACAGAATGGAAAGCATACAAGGCAGTCCTATCTCGCAACCTTCCGGGATTACAAGGACCAATGAGGATGAACAGGGACCTATAGCTGACAGTGGAGCAATTCAATGACATAGTCATGTCTGCGTTCAATAACAATTGTCCCCCAATCACAAGGAACTATACCAGGAATGTGCCTCGGTGGAATGACGATCTTGCGAAATTAAGGAGGCAAACGGAGAGAAAATTCAACAGCGCCAAAAAAACTGGAAGGTGGGATGATTACAAGAACACCTTGATCAGCTACAAAAAGGAACTGAATAAAGCCAAGAGAGATTATTGCAGGAGATACTGTGAGGAGATAGAGAAGCCTCTGAAAAAGGGTTCGAAAGGAAAGTTGAACATAAGCGGAAGAGGTGGTAACCTATGACAGAGTACAATGGGCGATAAGCTAATTTGTACCATTCAAATTACAGGCACCGGACGAGATTTACCCAGTACTACTGCAGAAGGGAACAGACCTACCACATAGCAGGCTCTGCGGAATACTCAGAGGCTGCCTGGCTCTGAGATATATACCAAAGCCATGGAGGAAAATTAGGGTAATCTCCATACCAAAACCTGGAAAAACTGGACAGGAAACGAAACCCCGAGACCTATAACTCCCGTGTCCTTTGGACCCTGAAGAAGCTGGTGGACAAGTAAAGAAGGAAAGGTGTACTGGATGCATCGAGAACAAAATGCTCACAGGACCGGCTACTCAACGGAGACAGCACTCCACAAACTAGTAGAGAGAGCCGAAAATACTCTGGAAAACAAAGAGGTATTGATAGCGCCCTTTCTAGATATAGAAGGGGCTTTCAATACCACCTTTATAGATTCAATCAGGTCTTTAGACGGAGAGGAATCGAGGAACCCTGCGTGGCCTGGATAAACTCAATGCTAAGGAACAGGATGATATACACAACCCCAATGGAGAAGACTGCAGTGGCCCTGGCGGCCAGAGGATGCCCTGACGAGGAGTTCTTTCTCCAGTCCTGTAGAATCCAGTCATGGACGGACTGGGATCTCTGAAAGAAAAAGGTCATGAAACCCTTGGGTGCGCTGACGACATAGTCGTCCTAGAATGGGGGAAATCAAACACCACGGTAATTAATATGGTAATAAACATATTGTTATTCTGGTATGGTAATTATGGATTTCTGATCTCGACTCTAGTTGCCTTCTTTTTTCATGAATATTCGTTAATGTTTTTGACATACAAACATGCAACAGTTAGTATTTTATTTTGATGAAAGAAGTGTTCACATGTCCTTTTTGTAATCTAGATTGAAAATTAGTGTCAGCAATAATTTCTGCCATATGAAAATTCTGTGTATTTCAGTAGCTGAACCCCAGACAGCAATATTGTAGTAAATCATTGAATGAAACTTGGCAAAATAAACTGATATCAGTGATTCAGTATCTAATTTCTTCTTGAAGGATTTGATAAGATAATACGATTGATTCAGCTTCTTAGATGTGAACTCTTTATGTTCTCGCCAAGTGATATGTGAATCAATTATTGTTCCTAAGAATTTTGTTGAGCTCATTAATACTAAAGAATCATTCCTGAAAACGAAATTGAATCGAGATGAATTTGCAAATTCCATACTAACTGTTTTCCTAGGGTTGATTATCAGTCTATTCCTACAAGACCAGTCATCAAATTCGTGTAGGACTGAGTTGACGGGATTATTCATTTCTTCTAATGTTTAAATCGAAATAATGATGGAAGTGTCAAGGTATATCGCTTCATTGCTTATGTTATTAGGTAGATCATTTACATATAATAAAAATATCAGTAGCCTGAGAACACTGACTTGTGGTGTCCCAGTTGTTACAGAACTCATTTGACATTTTGTCATTCTGTCTCACCTGGAAATATCTATTTGTCAAGAACGATTCAATTAACTGATTAATGTTTTCTCGAATAACCGGGTAAATAGTTTTTCTGATACGAGTTATATATTCGAAGTGTCGAAGGCTCTACTCAAATCAAAGAAAATTCCTACCACAATTTTTTTTTTATAAGTTCCGCACAAATTCACAGAAGTTCCCACTGAATATTTGGAAAATTATTTGACCCCAACCTCCACCAATGAAAAAGAAATAATAGGGACAATAAAAATAAAAAAAGATTGTATTCGATCGAAAGAGGTATCAATTGTCTCTGTTCCTCTTGCATACTCATGGAACCTATATCTTATAGTGGGTGGATTCGAAGGTATTTGAAAACTGGCATTGTCAAGTCACTGTTGAGATGTGAAGATGAAACAATACAGTCAAAAGTAGATTTCATATTTTTTTTGATTGAAATAACATTCTATCAGATCAACAATATGAATTTATACATACTATTTCCCTTATTATTTTAAAACCAATCAACTGGCAGAAATTTCTTACAGATCAGCTTCATAGTGATAAATGTGTTCTCGATGTTTTATACTTATAAATGCTCACTCGATTCGCGATAAATTATTCTGTCAAAATTATATGTCGACGCATTAAATTTTTATGAGAAACAGGGGATGCAAATTTGATTGAATAACGTATTCTGTGCACACTACATACAGTGATTTGATATTGAAATTGAAATGTACCTTTTTCGGCCCGTTGGATCAAACCGGGGTTCTCGCGTAAGGCGGCGAATGATTCAATTGCAGTATTCTTAAAACATTTTCTGGTCAATGACTTTATTCTTATTATTTTCAACTTTTTGTCGTTTTTTTTTTCAATTTTAATTTATTTTCAACTTTTTGGTCCATATCGCTATAAAAGACTGAAAGAGATTAGGGGAGAAAAATTCGATTAATTCATCCACATGAGATGGAAGATATTGTGGCGACTGTGCTGATAATGACCAGTACATTTGCCATATCTTGTAGATTATGCTGAGAACGATCAGTGCGTTCCCCTAATCTTTCACTCGGGATCTCCTATGACTATTATCAGAATATCAGGGCCGACCTTCAAAAGACGCACCAGAGCTGATTTCGCTCCTGGAGTGAAGCAATATTGCGAGCATTCCACCTTCTAACAGGATGATAGTTGTTGAAATTTTTTCGAAATTTTGATATTTTGAGTATAAGGGACTACGATTCTACAACTTCTACGAAATGCGGTAGGAGGAATAGCTGGGTTTAAGGTACCTTTAGGCACTGGGAGTGTAGGGAGTATCTCCCTTTTATGCAATTTGGCAGGAGCATGCTCACTTGAGCCATCATTCACTTTGGTTCTAGCTGATAACAGATAAGTTACAGCTGGGATTTTGATTAGGTTATCTCCAATGGAGGCAAGGAAAATGCCCAGTACTTCCAGTAGATCGACTCTCGGAAGAAAACCGATCCCTGCAAACACCGATTCTTTGCAGGCCAGATTGTAATTTCCAGCGGGTTGTCGATTTCTACTAGGTTGTTTGTAGGTTCAATCTTCAATTGGGTATGCACAGAGGAGTTTGTTCTCCATTCTTCGGGGATATAAGACCTCTTACGGGCTGGATAACGCTTTCAAATCACTAATTAACTTTAAAGCGATTGTTCACAGGGCTGTCCAAGTTCTAAGCAGTACCGGACTCCCATATCTTTGAAATGTAAATTATTATTTTCTAACAATCTTGGTGACAATACCAGGTCATAACTATGGATTAATATATTGTCATCGGTTCTCAATATGGGTGCAAAATTTCAAATAATTCGGATGTCTGGACGTGAGTGAAAATAAATTTCAAGTATTCCATTACCTACATTCATGCATACATACAGGTGACGCTAATAAAGCGAGTCTATAAATAACGAAAACTCCAGCGGTTATGTATATTGCAACACGTTTCAGTTTATTTCTCCTACAATGGTGTCCTCCAGCAATATTCAGTAGGTTTCAGATCGAAAGACGTCTAGACCTCGTACACTAGGTACGTCCTCCTCCTCTTCCTTTGGATACCTAGGCATGATAATTGACAGGCACCTTGAATTGGATTTACATATTGAAAAGTTCAACAATTTTTTCTCTGATATGTACATGAAAACAGGAAAGAACTGTCCATTATCATTGATAATTTTTAATGAATCAAAATTTTTCTGGCACTGCTTACTCCTTCCTCTCTTCGGTTTAATTAGATGCCATACACTAATTACTTTTTTTTTGACAAACATTTATCTTGAAATGAAATTTATATAAGAGTTGATCTGTGAAGAATGATCAATCCATATGTTAGAACGTGATCAATGTTTCAGTAGTAGTTTCGATTTTGACATTTAACGGATTCAAACTTGAACTCTATGAATAATTATTATTTTCAGAAGTAAATGAAGCATTGTGGATCTAAATTTCTTAATTTTTGTTATCTTGATGGGATTATAGAATTGAATAAAACCAAAAAAAAACAGATCGATTAGGTTTTCTATACTTTTCAAGGTTTACACAAAATAGGAATGCTGTTCCATGATATGTCAACTCGACCTGCCAAAAATATAATGACAAATTGGAGATTTGAAACAAAAAATAAGAGCGAACATTCGAAAGCACTGCCCTGTTGACTGAGTAGAACATGGTTCTCCAGAGCTTCACCCAGTCGACTCCAATATACCTGGGTTATAATTCCCCAGCTCAACGAAAGAAGATGACCGTACTTCCATTATGTAAATATAAATCGTGATCCGGCAGTGCTTACACCTGAAATTAGGCAAGAGATTTGAATTATTCGTGTTTCAGTTTGCTTATGTTTCGGGTCGTTCTAGTTTCCGTTGCGGAGATAAGAGAAGGTCAAATGAAATTTCATAATTATTCGTTTAAATTCATGAGTAGGGTGTTCATATCAGATGTGAAATCATCTGCTACTGGAATATGAACTTCAGTCACTCTCTTCCATCGTTCAGGATAACTCCCTTGGAGTGATTCATGTTGAAAAAAAAAATACCCAATTGAATATCGAATATCTTGAAAATTATAAAATTCACGATAAAAATCAAGTATTTTTAGTAATATTCAACAGTAAACAACTGCTTTCTTGCCACCCGCTAGACATTGAACTACATCTGATATAATGATAATAACAATAATAATAACAAACGCCTTTTATTAGTTTGCTAAGTTATTATACTCAATCATCAGAGGGTCAAATGCCTGACAAAATAGGGAAAATTCATACATATGAAAAAATAAAACTAATATAGAAAAGGAATTGTTTTCATATTTGCTGGATTAGCATGATGTGATTATGACGAGTTCACAAGTGGAAAAAAAGATGTATGTGTCTGCTAATTACATAATAACTCCATATTCATATATACATCGATATATTCCTACACATCAGAATGGACCTATACATTTACGAAAAAAAAAATCCAAAACTTATATAGGTCGACTATATTTCATATAATACGTCCAATTGACTCAGAATGCCATCATATATTTTTTATTTCGAGAAGATATTGCGTTTCAAAGTGTACCCTTCACGTCACGTTCATCGAAAACACCTCCCTCCATAATCCACGTTCAGAAACACGCATCACTGTTCTTATCAAAAATATAGCTCACTGCTTGATATACACTATCAATATATAATTGAACTCTGTTAATTGATAGACTCATCCAAAAAAAAAACCGTTTCATCACCAACTGTTTTCTTTATTTAAAACATTCAAAGTTTCTGAACGGGTCTTCCTTTTGATGAAGAAAGATCATTGGCAACACCGCAAATCTCAAAGACAGTTCCCAGTTCCTATTCTCATGGAATAATATTGAGATTTGTGGTTAATGTTTATTTTTCGACGGTTATACATTCTAATGGCATTGCAGACAAAAGATCTTTGGAAAATTGCAGATTTAAGCTGAGGCATGGTCGAGGTAGATCTGTTCCTACTGTTCTTCGAATGTTGTTTGAAGCGGGAAATGAATTTTCGTTCCAGTCAGATCAGGATCATCAAACAGTTTATGTGTGAAGGTACTTAGGTGGAGTTGACTTCTATTGTACATGTTGAACCAGTTATATTCTTTGAGTTTGTGTGAAATTGAAACATATTTCCTTATGTCATATATCAGTCTGTAATGGGTATTTTGCACTTTTTGTATTCTATCTTCATCAACTCATCAGACATGGACCATAAAGAAAATCGGCAGTAATTGAAGTGACTTGATACAAGTAAGTCGCACAAAGACTCGTCGCGTGTTGGAAGAAACGCAAGTCTGTAGCCATTACTTAACCAAGATTCAATTACTTGTAATTGAGTAAAATCAATTTGAAGTGTAATGCTATTTTCCAAAAAAATTATAATTTTTACTCCCGAAGTATAACACCTTAGATTTTTCAGAATTGACTTTCAGGTTTCGTTTATCAGATAGTGTCTTGATATTATTCAACCCATTATTTGACCCATTTTTCAAAATATTGGAATTATGCATTATGAAAATAATTAATTTGAAAGTTTAGATGAAGCTGTGTATCATCCGCAAAAGCCTGCACTCTACAAATTTTCATGTCATTTAAAATATGAGCTCTATATACAATGTATAGTAAGGGGCCAGATTAAGGATCCCAATGGAATTCCCCAGAGTAAATTGAAGGAAGCAGAATCTGATCCACCAACCAAAACCGCTGGACCAAAGAGCTAACATTTTTACAGCGTATTTTTTTGATATTCCATCCCTAAAGGGGTGGAGAGGTGGGTGAGAAAGGTGGTGAAAGCGAGAGTACAGTTGTTTTGGAAATTAGAGTCATAGAAATTAGTATTTGGGCTCTTTTTCACAAATAAAGCTGAATGTGTTTCAGGGTTTTTGAAAATTCAACCCTAAAGGATTGAAATGAGGGTTGAAAATATGTAAGTTAGTTTTGAAAATTGGTATTTGGGGGTCTTTGTTACAAATGAATAATACGTGTTTCGATGTTTTTGGAAATTCAAACCCTAAAGGGGTAAAATGGTGGTTTAATTTTGGAAACAAATCAATTTATTCAACAACAGTGGAGATTTCGTATGAACATAATTCATCCTGAATGGGTGAATATTCTGCTTGTAACGAAATAAAAAACATTTCGTTACTCTTCAATAGTTTCTACATGAAATCCCATCACAATTCAACATTTCGTTACTCTTTAATAGTTTCCACATGAAATCCCATCATAATTCGTAACATTTCATGAACGTTAGATGTTGGCTTCACCGTCGTGACATTTCCATTGTCTGCATAGCAGTCCGATATTTATAGATACCTGACAGTCGAACGCTACACGAAATATTAAAGTGGGTAGAGAAAAATAATTTGGCCTAGACACTAGAGACGCCATTTTGGGCTAAAACCTCGATAGCGAACGTAGATAGATAGGTAGATCTTGAGCTTCTCATTTTCGAGAAGGTTGTATATATTTATCTTTATGAGTTAATTCACATTCCAACAATACTTTTGGCATATTTTGCACATTGATCGATTAAAAATCAATTTATATTAAACCCTCATGTGGGCACACAAAGTGACCGCTCATGCGTCTCATATTTCAAGATTGAAATATTTTTATCCATTTCAATAATATAAAATTGTAGCTGGAATGCAGAAAACGGCTTTGGTTAACTAATGGCATAATTTTCATTTGACGATATTCTCGTCTAACCTCAAATTGGTATTTCACGAGTGTAGGAACCCGTTTCTGTTCGTATTTCAACTTTTTCAGTTTACGAAGCCTTCCTTGGAAAATTAAAGGACCTTGAAGGGTACTGAAAAACGACTAGTGAATGGTGATTTCTCCTACCTGAGGACTACCTGAAACAATGGTTTCGATGAAGATTTATCTAGCAGCTTGGAGAGATGGGATTCACAAGTGAGTATGTGCTTTCATTCCTTCTTACTGTAAACAGTAGAAGCTAGATTCACTTGAGACTCTTTAATTTCATTGCTGGATCTTTCTTTGACCATTCTCTATCTTTTCAAGGCAAAGTATAGCCAAAGTACAACTTTTTATCTCCAAACATTGCGAAACTTTCTTTCTCAGCTCGAATCAAACATTCTGCTTGATTCGCAGTATTCAACGTCTCACTTCCAGGCAAATATCTCGTTACATTCCTCATTTGGAGGATATAGTAATATATTTCGTTGCACACTCTCTCTCTCTCTCTCTCTCCTCACTTGGAGGAAATACTCAAGTTATTTGTTGTTGGTACAACAATTTTGAATTATTTAAACCATTTTGAGCATAAGTATTTATTTATTTCAATTTTCCCAGCTTGCTTCGAGTAATATCACATTGAGCACATAGTTTTCTCAACTTTATTCATTTTGCTGTGATATAGAAATTTCACATTCTTCATTTGATTAGATATTGACCATCAAAGTAAGAGTAATCTTATCATATCTTTTTATTGTTCTGAATTGAATATATTCATATTTTACTTCTTGTTTGACTCAGCAAACAACAAATTCGTAATTTCCCATGTAATGTAATCGTTGGATTAGTTTGTAATCTTACATAGAGTGTAATTAGACTAATCCGTGATCTTACGCCTAGTATAATCATGGTTTGCAGTTGGAATATACCAACTTTTGTATTTTGGGACTCAATTCCCTCAGAATAATTTCCCTTATCAGTTTGCTCACTCTGTGAAGGAACTCTTCGAACCAAATTGTAACAAGATATTGCTTGGTGTTTGTTGTCCACAGCTTCGTCTGAACACAAGGATAATTCTTGATCGAGGAACCCAGTACAACTCAGCATGGCTGCCTAGAATCGCAAAGTGTGGAGAGTTACCCCAGCACTGGTCTCGCAGAGTCACACTGGTACCCATTTCGAAACCCACCTCTCAGCAGAGCTCTGGAGTAAGTTTCCAAATACAACGTACCTGATACCTGATCAGAAGCAATAATTACAAAACCAGCAAAAATAATGTACATCTAGAGTCAAATACAACTGTTTTATTGTCAAATCGAAACTGCACCATTGAAAAAACATTGTTCATTTTTATAATTTAATTGTAAATATATGTATCATATAGTACTATTGTTTTACTGCTGAGAAGTGCACATCAAATTCTTCAACAAGAATATATTTGGTTTTTGATTATTTTTCTCAAAAATGACCTGGCGCTCAATTAATCTTCATATCATTTGTATTCTTATCTGTGTATCTTTCGAATTTTAGACTTGCTGAAGAATATACCTGAATTTCACTGACAGTTAACGTATCCTCGACCTTCCGAATCAATCTGAGCAGCTCATAGGCACCGCTCTATCAAATTGGCATAAAACTTTCTGAAAAATCAATTTTATTTCGCTTTCCTCAATAAGCAAAAAAAATTTAATTTTGTAACCTTACAGCTTTTTTACTCATTCATGGAAAAAAATATTGAAATGGATATAGATCGACAATTAGTGAATTAGTACTCTGGAAATTGAATAATTCATAAATTTAATACATGTTATATAGTTTGGGACCAAAGAAGAAAACAAATATCTACCTATGACACTTTCTGTAAATTGATAGTTGGATATTTGAGTTTTCCGAGAATCTTGTGGGTCTGGGTGTGGTTGTTCTATATCTGTTGATGATACGAAACACCTATATTAAACATTGATAGCTGTACTTTCGCTTCTTGGTAAAGTTTTTCAGTTGAGATGCGCCATTTTTTTGCAATATTATTTTCAGTAACGAGTTTTGAACCGTTTTCAAACGATTCAGCGAATTGTTGGAAGTACCACCCCATACTATGATACAATATCGAATTATTGATAAGATTGATAAGTTTTTTCTTGAGAGAATATCTCGGAGGCTGTAGAAGTTATGCATGACATAACCCACATGTTCATCCCATCTCAAGTGATGATCGATAACTGCACCCAAATATTTCATGGATGTTGTTTTTTCGATAGTTAGACACCTACAGAATAACGGGTTTGTGCAAATGGATTCATGGAGTTTGTGGCGGTAAAAATGAAAAATATGAAATTTGCTGGTTCAAATGGATTATTGAACGATTTAAAATCGAGAAAGAACTTCCACCTACCTCTGGTGCCTAGATGGATGGATCTTCCTCCTTCCTTCAGGAATCTTGTGTTTAAACTACGAAAAGTGGGTTATCACACACGTGACAATGTCTTCCTTTTAACACTATAGCGGTGAGACGGAAACTTGAAGAACCAAAATGTTTTCCGTTTTAACTAAACTGGCGAGACGTATATCTTGAAAGCGGAGTGTTTCAAAGCGGAGTCGAAGAAAACTGAATTCTTGCTTGATTTTCTTCGCGCGCATGCGTAAAGTGGAAGTATGCTTTCATGAACGCGAAATGACATATATATTTGAAAATTAAGGGAATTGCTTCGACCATATGAAAATACTTATATATAAAGAAAAAAAAATAAAATAATAGTTTTAACAAAAGATGGGTCAGGAATAAGGGAAACCTTAACATTCTCCCCACGTTTTGTTGAAGGCTTTCAACAAAACTAATTCTGTGGAAGGAGACACAATTTATTAATTGGTCTCTTATAGGTACCACTACTGGTTTTCACTGTAGCAACGCGAGCTACTTTGTCTAATCCAGGGTGAAGTTCCACAACTCTGGCCATACGCCACTGTAAAGGCGATAAATTATCTTGCTTTATAATGACGAGATCGTCAACTTTCAAGGGATGATCAGGATCATTCCATTTGTGTTTCTGCTGCAAATTAGTTAAATATTCTAAATGCCACCTGGACCAGAAACAGGATTTCATCCTTTGTAATAACTCCCATCGTCCCAAAGAGTTCAGTTTTAGATGACTGAAATCAGGATCTGGAAGACAAGTTAAAGGTTCTAACGTTAAAAATGCCCCGGAGTCAGAACCGACAAATCACTTGGATCAGAACTCAGCGGGCAAAGCGGTCTAGAATTCAATATAGCCTCAATTTGAGTTATAACTGTATACAAATCTTCGTACGTGAGAATTTGCGAACCGATAACTCTAGCAAAGTGTGTTTTGAATAATTTAACACCTGCTTCAACTAAGCCGGAAAAAAGGCTGCCTGACGGGATGTGAAATGACCAAACTAACTAATCATTATCTGCGGCATTTATCATAATTTCATTAATATATTTATTTGCACCAACAAAATTTTACCACAATCACTAAAATGTATGAGCAGCGGCCTCGCCTTGCCATGAACCTGCGTAAGCCAGCCAGAAATGCCTCGGTTGTCATGTCTGAAATAAGTTCCAAATGTATGGCTTTAGTTGCAAAACAAATAAAAACGCAGACATAAGATTTAACCGTCTTTGCCCGCGGATTTTGCCCAACGTAATGAAAAATGGGCCACAAAAAATCAACAGCAACTACTGAAAAGCTTTTACCTGTGAAACTCGGTTTGCGGGGAGATTGCCCATAGGGGTTGTAGGCTTCGCGGATTGAGGCGCCAACATCGGAAGCATTTGTCCAACACTTTCGGATGGTGCGACGCGGGGATAATATCCAAAAATTTTGTAATAAAAGAAAATGCAACGTCTGCAGTCCGGGATGCAGGTGAAGTTTATGAGTATATTCTATTATTAAATCAGTGAGTCTATTCGAACGTGGTAGAAGAAGAGGGTGTTTTTATCATATTCTAAAAGCGAGTTGTGTAACCTTCCACCCACTCCAATAAACCTTTGTGGTCTATAAAAATACTGAGTTTTCTCAAATACTTAGGAAGCGGTTTATTTATTTTTAATCTAGAAATTTCATATTCGAATACAGAATACTGAGGTAATTTAACAAGAACAAGTAAAGCCTCGTGTAACTCAGTATCACTGAAACAAGAACCAATTAGTTTATTCAGCGGATGTCTCAAATTAAAATAAAATCTTCTGATGTATGCTATGATTCTCTGGATTTTCTCTAGAGAAGAAAAATTTTGTAGAATATTCTGCAATGAATCTACATCAGTGAATGCTACAAGCACCGTTCTGCGCTCTTGACAATCGAAGCTGTGAGATTCTAATTTGAATTTTGGATGGGCCAATCGGTTTCGGGTTTCTGTAACCAAAATGGGCCTCCCACCATAGCGGATGATTAACTAATTCTCCGGGAAGGAGGCCGCGGGAGGAACAATCAGCGGGATTATCTTTGGAAGATACATGACGCCACCACTCAGGAGAAACTTTATTTTGTATCATAGATATACGATTAGCAATAAAAGTTTTGAACTTGTTTGGATCTGACTTTACCCAATGTAAAACAATTGACGAATCCGTCCAAGTATATATTTGATCGAATCTGACTCTTTCGGAATAAATCTCCAAAACGTAAGAGACTAACCTTGACAACAAAAGGGCAGCAGATAACTCTATCCTAGGAATAGATAATAATTTGGTAGGAGTAACTTTAGATTTTGCACTCAAAAGAGATACAAAAATGCGGTTATTTTTTATTACTCTGACGTACAGACAAGACGCATATGCGTTCTGTGAGCCATCACAAAAGGCATGTAATTCACAACGGGTGAAATCTTGGAATGGAATGAGACGGGGAATTCCAATCTTCGATATTTCTGGTAGTTGACTTTTATATAATGTCCATTTTTTTATAATTTGGTTGGGAGGGGCTCATCCCAACCAACACCCTGTAACCATAATTCTTTCATTATCAGTTTTGCAAACAATGTGATTGGTGATAGAAACCAAGAGGGTCGAATATTGACTAAGTTCGGATAATATATTACGTTTGGTAAGCGGTTCCTCTAATAAATTAACAGAAAAAAAGAAAACATCTGAAGAAGGAGTCCATTTTAACCCCAAGACTTTAATGGTTGACTCATTTTCTTTATCCATCGAATATGATTGATCATACAAATAATCTTTAGGTAAATTTTCTAAAAACTCAACATTATTACTCGACCACTTCTTGAGATGAAAACCACCACTTTTACATAATGAAATCAATTGACTTTGTACTGCAAGTGATTCGTCCAAAGAATCACATCCACCAATGACGTCATCTACATAAATATTATGGGACAGCAAAAGTTGCGACGCTAGTGGATAGTTTGTTTTTTCATCGTCAGCCAATTTTGCCAACGTGCGGAGGGAAAGCCAAGGACTACTGGCTACCCCAAAAGACACCGTACGTAAACGATATTCAAGCAGCGGTTCATTTGGAGAAAATCTCCAAAAAATTCTTTGAAAATCTCTATCAGCGGTTCGGAGCAAAATTTGAAGATACATACGGCTAATATCTGCGGTAAATGCAATGAGATGTATTCGAAAATTCAAAAGTATTGCCAAAATATCCTTTTGTAATTTAGGTCCTGTCATCAACACGTCATTCAGTGAAATATTATTAGAACATTTTGCGCTTGCATCGAAAACTATTCGAATTTTTGTTGTGGTACTGTCTGGTTTGAAAACACAAGTATGTGGTATATAATAAGAAGGAACTTTAGATAATTCGGATTCCGGAATCGTTTCCATGTAATTGCACTCTATGTATTCCTTAAAAATTTTGGAATATTCATTATATAAATTTCGATTGCGGGCCAATCTCCTTTCGAGGCTGTAAAAACGTCGAAGAGCTATATCTCTAGAATTCTCAAAATTCACGACTGCGGATTCTTTGAATGGGAGGGACACCATGTATCGTCCGGTCTCCGTGCGAGTTGTAGTGTCCAAAAATAATTGTTCACATTTTTTATCCTCGACAGAAATCGTTTCTTCACAAGGTATCTCTTCGATTTCCCAAAATCGCTTCAGCGTATTCTCTAGTTGAGATATTTCTACAATGTTCAAAAATGAATTGATTACTTTTTGATGTGTAGCTGCAACTTTTCCAAATAAAATCCAACCAAAAGTGGTATTAAACGCACTGGGTAAACTTTCATTACCAACACTACGGCCGTCCAAAAGAATTTTCTGAAATATTTCAGCGCCTAAAAGTAGATCAATCGGTGCGGGTTTCGAGAACTGTGGGTCAGCCAAAGTAATGTTTTTTATGTGACTCCAAGTAAATGTATCAAACTTAAAAGTAGGCATATCTGAACAAATGTGATCAAGAATTATTGCTTCAAAAGTTAAAATCGGATGCGTCGCTCCGGTCGGCTGAACAGTACAGCTAACCTTGCCAAGCGATGCCTGAGCGGTCATATTTCCGAGCCCTTGTACAGCAACAGCTGATTTGAACAGTTTCAAACCTAAACGATGCAGGAATCGTTTGGAAATAAAATTGCTTGCGATCCACTATCCACTAATGCTCTTACCACCTGGAAATTCCCAGACAATCTAAAATTCTCAATTTAACGGTAGCCAATAAGACATTGTGTTGCTGTGAAAGATTCGCACTAAGTGCTGCAGGGCCGGTTTCAGGAATATAAGTTTGCGGAGTTTCTTCAATTCGAAGGACTGAATCGGAAGAACCATCATTATTAGAATTTGATGATGAAGCTGAAATATTTTGCGGTCTGTCAAAATGTAAAGTTGAGTGGTGATAAGTAGATTGGCAATAATTGCAAAGTACGAGATGAAGAACATTTTGACTTGGAATGAGTATGACTTAAGCAATTTGTGCACCAATGGTTTTGTTTAACAATATTATATCTAAAATTCTCTAGGAGAGTGTCCCAGGAATGAAGGACATTTATATAAAGCATGTTCAGATTTACAGAGTGAGACATAGCCTTTACTCGCATATGCCTGCGGATTTGCGGCAAACAAAGTGGTATTTCGAAAACTAGAAAGATTAGGATTCGTGCGGTTCATGTTAGATATATTACAAGTATTATGAGTTTTGGGTTTCATACGGATAGAATTCAATGAAAGTGATTCGAACGCATTACACTGATTTGTTAAATAATCTATCATGTCAGTGAAATTAGGATTGGTAATCGATTTTGAACTGAGTTCTAATTCATAGCGGCCACAGTAGTGGAGTCGAGTCTTTTCAAAAGCATATGACAAAGGATGAAATCCCATTGATCTACAGGATAGGATAAATTGCGGAGAGCGGCAACGTTTTCCGAAAATGTATCAATAATTTTCCTAAGCAAAGGCGGGTTTTCAATTGACATGCGCGGACTACACTCAATTTCGCTCCAGTGAGCATTTGCTAAAAGACGCGGGTTTGAATATCTTTTTGTGATTGCATTATAAGCTACTAAATAATTGCTTGAAATAAGCGGTGTGCACGAAATCAACGTTTTTGGCGGCCCCTCCAATACAGAATGCAAGTGGGCAAACTTTTCAATGCTAGAAAGAGACACATTATTGTGCACAAGAACGTTATAAAGATCAATGAATGGAGTGAACGCCTTTATGTCCCCATTGAAAGTTGGCAACTTCATTTCAGGAAGTTTTACTCTGGGTGCGGAGGGAGCAATAATTTGTCCAACCTGAGTTTGTGGAACCTCTTCAAATAAATCAGCATGAATTGCTTGAACTGAAAATAAATCCTTATCAAATGCGGTGCGGACAGATTCTTCAGTATCCAACATATCTGTGGTTAGATCTTTCAACGAACTTAAGTTACTGATAATGTTAGACTGATGATCATTGAAATTCGATTCAATTTCCTTTAAAACTTTGAATCGTTGCCGAAACTCAGAATGAGCTTTACTATTTATAACGGCTATTTCAGCTACCTCTTTCAGTTCTGACATTCTCTTTATTTCAGTATTTCGAAGAGCTTTCAATTTTTTGATCTTATCAGCCATTTTGTGAAACTAATCAAATAACTGATAAATTGAAATAAATACACAAAAACCACTGTACCCAAGAACGGACCTGGCAACTTTTTATCGCAAAAAAAGGATACAAATTCCTACCTACAATTGTTTCACCAGCTGAATACCGGTGACCTTGAATTTATATTTTGAAAAAATGGTCGAAGCAATTCTTCGTATTTAAATGAATAAATGAAAAAACCAATAATCCAGGGGATCCGGCTCGAAGGACCAAAAATGTGGCGGTAAAAATGAAAAATATGAAATTTGCTGGTTCAAATGGATTATTGAACGATTTAAAATCGAGAAAGAACTTCCACCTACCTCTGGTGCCTAGATGGATGGATCTTCCTCCTTCCTTCAGGAATCTTGTGTTTAAACTACGAAAAGTGGGTTATCACACACGTGACAATGTCTTCCTTTTAACACTATAGCGGTGAGACGGAAACTTGAAGAACCAAAATGTTTTCCGTTTTTAACTAAACTGGCGAGACGTATATCTTGAAAGCGGAGTGTTTCAAAGCGGAGTCGAAAGAAAACTGAATTCTTGCTTGATTTTCTTCGCGCGCATGCGTAAAGTGGAAGTATGCTTTCATGAACGCGAAATGACATATATATTTGAAAATTAAGGGGAATTGCTTCGACCATATGAAAATACTTATATATAAAGAATAAAAAAAATAAAAATAATAGTTTTTAACAAAAGATGGGTCAGGAATAAGGGGAAACCTTAACAGAGTTTCAATTCAATGTTGCGTGGCTGGTCACTTAAGTTCAGTGAGAAAGTCATGAATTCATTTCTCCTAACATTCAAACTCAATGAATTATCATTTAGCCACATCAGTGCTTCTGAAGATCTATTTCTGCAGTATGTGAACCATTATGTGTCCCTGGAAACCTCTGATCTGAGTTGCACTGTTGATGTGAACAGGAAACAGAATTGGACCCAAGACAGTTCCCTGAGGCACACCAACATATATATTCGACTGACTACTGAGTATTTCAGCGATTTTCACTCTCTGCGTACTCTGTGATGGATAGTTTTCCATCAACTCTAGAGCGTTACCACGAATATCATATCCAAAAAGTTTTCTCAGTAATTTGTCATGTGATATCGTGTCGGAAGCTTTTATCAAGTCAATAAAGACTGCTAGGCATTTCGACGATTTTTCCAGGGCTCCCACTGTTTGTACCACAATTCAGTATGGCATTTTCAGTATTCTTATTATTTATAAATCAAAATTGTTGTTCAGTTATCACGTCATGTTTATTGAAAAATTCTATCGAACTTTTTTTATCGACTGTTCGAATAATTTTGCGAAATTGTTCATTACAGAAATCGGTGGGTAATTATTAACGACATTACATTTGCCACTTTCATATACAGGAGTCTTTCCACTAATGTGGAATATTTCCGTTTTTGTAGCACAGGTTAATCACATGAACAAGTGATTGAATTGGGAATGGAAGATTGTATAGGAATTCCGTCAGTTATCAAGTTGGGGGTCACAAAAATTGATTTTTTGAAGTCTTTGTTACGAACAGAAGAAATATGTATTTCAGTGTTTTAAGAAGTTCAACCCCTAAAGGGGTGAAATGGGGGTGAAAGTTTGTATGGTGGTTCCGTTAGTTTTCAAGTTGGGGTCATAAAAATTTCTGAGGTATTTGTGAGGGAGAAAGGAATACATGTTTCAGTGTTTTTATAAATGCAACCACGAGAGGGGTGAACGGTTGCGTGAGGGATCCGTTAGTTTTGAAAAAAGGGTTATAAAAATTGCTATCTGAGGTCTTTGTTACAATGCAGAAATGCGAGTTTCAGTATTTTTTTAAATTCTGTCCCTAAAGAGATGAGTGAATTTGTAATAGTCGTCACAAAAAATACAAAGTTAAACGCGGACGGAATCGCTGGTATAGTCCATCCAATATAAATTGCAGAAGCTGTTTCTATAGGGAGCAAATGAAAACTCACTTTGCTAACACGAGCGTATATGCGAAGAAACGGAACGAAAAATAATCTGTACTACTCGTAAACATTTTCCGTCGGCAAACGGTAGATCAAAAGAGCGGAAAGTCAACGTGCACTCGAGTGACGGCTGTCTGTTGTACAACCGATTCATCTGGGCCAATCAAGTCGGACATTGATGCTGGCAGGTGTGTCTCTACGATGGGAGGTCATAAATCACGCGTTATATTTGTGTTTTAATAGCTCTGAAAGATTGAAAACCAGTAACGTCTATGGTCTCGGTGTGTACCGATCGACATACGTTTTAGGATATAATAATAACCTACATCAAACAATGGAAGAAATTATTTTTCTTTCTTAATGTATTTGTATAAATAAAAGCTTGTCTTTGATTTTTTTTCTTTTTTCATTATTTATGCAGTAGTTTTTAAATCCTTAAATATCTAAATGAAATTAGTTATTACCGCCACTGCTGCTCACAGGATTTCGCCGCAAGACTTTTTTATGCTTCTGCAATTGAGATTGGGAAAACTATACTAGCTAGTTATGGTATATAACAGTCACAAGTTATAATTAAGCTCCCAAACTCATGCAAGCAGGTAATTTCGAGTCGGCGCCAAATAAACGATCAATAAAGATCATTTAATTACTTTAAGAAATGATCAAAACAATAAAACATAAAAATTCAACGTGAAATCTTCAGCGATAAACAATAAAATTCCAAAAATGCACTCTCCGCACTAACACTAGCAACGACGTGTGCCCTCACGTGTATGCCCGTACGGGTAGCTGTCTCGCTGATATTGACTTCGAGACCGCTCGGAAATTTCCGGCGAAGGGACCTGCCGCATACATCGCAGCCTTCAGTTTGCGCTTTGAGTAATTGATTTGCTTGTTTGTTTGTTTGACGCTGACTCAAAATTTGTTACTTACATCAGTTTTGGAGTTCAGTTATTAAGACTAAAAATGCTCATTTTATTTCTTACTTTTCAGTATCTTTTTTCATCGGTTTAATTTTTTATTTAAAAGTTTCTATCAACAATGAATGGAAAGTAATAATAATAGAGATGAAGTTCTGGGAATTCACTTTTTTTCGGGAATTTTCTCCTCTCTGAGATTTTTTTTTTCAAATATCAGTTCGCAGTAGAAAGAATCAACACGTTTTTGAATTTGTGAGCCAGTCTAAAGATTTAATTATGTACCTTACAGCAACAGCATCAGCAAAAGGACTGTTTTGATTATGATTTAGGCATGTTCATATCAATAATACGAAGGTTTTACCGAAAAACAATAATGAAAATAAACATAAAAAACTGAAGAATAAAAAGAAATAGATAACAATAATAAATCACACCATTCTGTTCAGCAACAGGGTCGGTTAAAATTAAATTCTACTACGAGATCCATAGATATTCAACCCATCTCATTGGAAAATACAACTATGTAAGGTTGTTTATATACAATTACCAAAAATTACGTAATTTTTTTCAACGTGAAATTACAATACATACATATCCCCATACATACATACATTGAGTGAAGCAAATATGAAAAGTATGGAAATTGAGTGGGATCACGCTGTTGGTTACTTTATCATTTCTGTAGTCAATTCAGAATACAGAATGGAATGTCAGCTGACATCATTCAAAATTTATGAGCTCGTGATCCATACGGTTCCAATGAAGACTTCGTGAGGACCTAATTTCGCTCGAGTCGTAAAATCCATTAATTTGTTATGTTGTCGTGAGTTGATTGCATCACAGATATTCTACAGCTCTTCTCGAATAGAGGAGACCAAATTGGATTGCTTATTATTTTGTGAATTTCATCGAATTCTGCGTGTCTATTGCAAATAATCGAATAGGTAAAATAAAAATGTGTATTCCAGTTTTATATAAAAAATATACAAATATACAAATAATTTGAAATAGAATAAACAGTAATACCATAAAAGTAGAAGGAACTACTGGTGTGTGGTGGTTCATTCCATTATGCTTCGATTACAGAGGTGTCTATTTATCTAAATTATATTCGAAATGTAAATTTAAAGCCTGAAGATAGTCATTCCGCATATTCCTGAACTCGTTTTGGAAAGTAAGTAAGTAAGTAAGTAATTTATTCAGTTAATATATGACAGAGCACAATAGAAATGAATCCGTTATAAATATAATATAATCGAGTAGCCTAAACGTAATATTAGTTACAAACATAATATAGCAGCCGGGGATACACGTTTATAGAGAAGGAGATGCCACCTAAGCAAGCTTGTGTTGTGGCATCATCGTTCTCATTATATGGATACAATTCATTTGATGGAAAATGTAGACTAGTTTGTCGAGAGCAAACATGTGTGGCCATTAAATGTTTCCCAGTATAGCATTTAGGCAATCAAAACTATTCTTCATGAAAAATTTCAATTTTGGTTAAATTTTTTTGATACTAGTAATATTCTTCAATTCAGAGGGTGATTGATTATAAAGTTTGGGTCCAATATATGTTACAAATCTCTTATTATGACGAAGTCTAACAAAGGGAACATCAATGTTCTGGTTTGTGTTAAGGCGGGTGTTATGCAGGTGTGTTTTAAAATTCAAGGGTGTGTTCATAATCCACAGGAGACAATGATAAATATAAAGCTTCTTCACATTGAAGACATCTGCTTCTTCGTACAATTTCGTGGTGGAGAATCTTTAATTTTTCTTCAATAAGATTTTAAGTAATGTATTTTGGACTGTCTCCAAATTCCACAATGTAGTTTTGAATGTTCCCCCCCAAGCAATAATACAGTAACGAATAATGGATTCTGATAGTGCGCTATTACGAAGGCGTAGAAGTGCCACACTTTTTTTTATTTTACAATTCCGACTTACAAGTCGAAATTCCGAATTGTATCTCGGAATTCCGACTTGTATCTCGGAATTCCGACTTGTAAGTCGGAATTCCGACTTGTATCTCGGAATTCCGACTTATAAGTCGGAATTCCGACTTGTATCTCGGAATTCCGACTTGTAAGTCGGAATTCCGACTTGTATCTCGGAATTCCGACTTGTAAGTCGGAATTCGAATTCCGAGATACAAGTCGGAATTCCGAGATACAAGTCGGAATTCCGAGATACAAGTCGGAATTCCGACTTGTAAGTCGGAATTGTAAAATAAAAAAAAGTGTGGCACTTCTACGCCTTCGTACGCTATAGATCATCATGAGAGTTTTTTTATTCAGATTATTCCTGAGTTGGTAAAATTTGTAAATCAATTTACGAAGTCTTTTTGTAGTGTATGTGATATGCTCGTTCCAGCGCAGAAATTGATCTACCATAACACCCAGGTATTTTATCGATTGAGTATTTGTTACGGAGGGGCATTGACAATTAGCGGATGCATCACAGTTGAAATTATGGATATGTAGGGTCTGAAGAATGGGTTGATCTTTGGCCGTCGAAGAGAATGCCATGAATTTGGTTTTTTCGATATTGAGGCTTAGTAAACTATTACTGAGCCAGCTAGAAATTAATGCCATTCCCTTTTCAGCTTTATCGTATGTTTCATCCCAGGTGTTACCTACAAAGGACACAGCGGTGTCATCAGCATAAGATATTAAGTTGCCATCGAGTTGTTCGATAGAGAAAATACTGTTTATATACAACAAGAAAAGGATAGGGTCCAAGACTGTCTCCTGCTCGTTCCAGCGCAGAAATTGATCTACCATAACACCCAGGTATTTTATCGATTGAGTATTTGTTACGGAGGGGCATTGACAATTAGCGGATGCATCACAGTTGAAATTATGGATATGTAGGGTCTGAAGAATGGGTTGATCTTTGGCCGTCGAAGAGAATGCCATGAATTTGGTTTTTTCGATATTGAGGCTTAGTAAACTATTACTGAGCCAGCTAGAAATTAATGCCATTCCCTTTTCAGCTTTATCGTATGTTTCATCCCAGGTGTTACCTACAAAGGACACAGCGGTGTTATCAGCATAAGATATTAAGTTGCCATCGAGTTGTTCGATAGAGAAAATACTGTTTATATACAACAAGAAAAGGATAGGGTCCAAGACTGTCCCCCGTGGAACTCCCATTGTGACTGGTAATGGGTCGCTTAAAGAAGTATTCACTTTAACTACCTGCATTCTTTTAGAGAGATAATCTTTCAGTATATCCAATGACACGCCCCTAATTCCACTGCACTCCAGACGATTGAAAAGTATTTCATGATTGACAGTATCAAAAGCCTTAGCCAGGTCTAAGAATACTGTCAAGAATTTTTGTTGATTTTGAAAACAATCAAATACCGAGTTTGTTAATTGAAATACCGCTGTTTCAGTAGAGAGGTTTTCCCTGAATCCAAAGTGTCTGGAAAGTTAGACTTGTGTCGACCATCTTCCAATTCGAGTTACAGTTATACGGGACTGCTATTCGAAGGTTCCTAGTTAATCAAAATAAAGTCAGACAATTTCATTTAATTTGTATTGTGGTAAGTGTTTTTGATGTCGATCATCTTGTGAGAAAAGGTGATAGATAGATAAATATTTATTGATAAAGTCCATAGATAGATAAATATTTATATCCATACTAATGAACATCAAATGAGTAGGTCATCGAAGAGGAGAATACATAACACACGTGTATATAATGTCAAAACTGAATTAATAATATAAAAAATTTATTTTTGAAGTGAGAAATTAAGACACGTTGAAGATATCTTGTTATAGAGGTGCAGATTCAGAGATTTGTTTGTGATATATGTAGCCTGAACTGAAGTGTTTTCTTTTTATAGCCATTTAATATCTTAAACATCAATTTCAACATAGAATAAATTCGAAGGGTGACGCTCCACCACTGACCAGATATTCTGTGGATATTGGTGATACCCTCGAATCATTGTACTCGTGCCATGTACATAGGGGATATAGCGACGTGGGGCCACTAATTGCTCATGTCAAATCCTTCCAAGGGAAAGTCTATGATGACGTTCAGTTTTCCTCTGAAACACTCAGTCGTCGAAAAATGCTTCAGATGTATTACTCGTATTTTAGGGAATTTGTATATGGACAAAGACTTGCACTTGCACTTCTTTCCCTCCCTGAAATTCGAAAATTCGAACAAATGGGTTTCTCGTCACCATTCAAAGTTTTTTCCCTGGTAAAGGACTTCAGACTTTGTGAAAGTCTGAGCTGACCTGTTGTCTGTGGAATGGGCAGTGAGAGATCCCAGAAAAAGTTGAAGGTGACAGAGGAATGTCCACAAAAGGAGCATTTTAAAGTCGATTCGAATAAGCCGACGAAGTAGTCAACAATTTTTGAGTTGTCCATTCTTGGATACTACGACCATGACTCTTGCGCTTTCTCGTGATCGCTCAGTTTTTCATTGATGTCTCCCAATACTGGTTAGGTTAGGTTAGGTTAGGTACCGTAAATGAAACTGTCTTAATGGCATACTTCCAGGAACTGGTGAGTTTATCTCACGAAAAATATTAATATTTTTTATTTATTTTACATTATTTCAGTCTGAACAGAATAGTGCAAATAGTCTATGGACCAAATACTCACAGCTGAAATCAATATTGATTGTTAGAGGAAATATTAATATATCATCATTCAGTCAACTGATGGCATTTCTAAAAGGTAATTCAAAAGGATACATTCCTAAAAAATCAAAGGTATTGGAAGGTGGACAAGTATTACTTTTCATAAGAAAAGCTCCAGATGATACTTTTCTGCTACATAAAGTTGTTCTGGTAATGGGCGTTTTTGGAGGCTTAAGACGTGATGAAATGGTCAAGATGACAGTTGATGACATTGAAGACAGAGGAGCCGTTCTACTGATCAAGGTACCAGAAACCAAAACTTGCACCTCAAAAAGTTTCACCATTGTTGAAGAAAGCGAAATAGGAGCCTTGAACTTAGTTCAAAAGTACATTGCACTACGACCAAAAGGGTGTAAACAACGTAGGTTTTTTTTAACCTACAGAAATAATAAATGCATTGAGTTACCTGTAGGTAAAAATACTATAGGAAGTGTTCCTTCTATCATAGCAAAATACCTAAATTTGGAAAACCCGAAAGGTTACACCGGACATTGTCTACGCCGAACGTCGTCAACGCTTCTTGTTCAAGGTGGTGCTTTCTTTGAAACACTAAAATTACATGGAAAATGGAAGAGTAGTACGGTAGCGGAGAGCTATATTGAAGGAAGTATCTCCTTGAAGAACAAAATTGCTACAATGATAGCCCATTCCGTTTCCGAAAAAGATAATGTTAACGTTCCGAACGAAACCGAATGCACATTGAGGAGTTCATCATCGGTCAACTCACAGAACTTCAAACTTGGTACTAATTTTTTCAGGAACATTTGAAAATTGTAATTTCTATTTGAGAGAAAATAATTAGTCCCTTTTTTATGTACAGTTAAGAATAAAACTTTTCTGAATAATTAATTCATTGAACTACAGAAAAAAACATTCAGCGGGCGTTATGATTCATAATGCCCTCCATAACGCCTCAGGCGTTATGGGTATGTTAATAGCAACCGTTGCCAAGGTATTATAAAGCAGTAACGATCAACTGAAAAATAAAATAATTTTGCGTTGAATCTGATTTTATTTAGTGGTTTCCCGTCAGGTTGAAGCTAGCCAGGGTTATATGGGTACTTTTTTTCATTTGGCTTCCTCACTTTTTTATGTTCTCAAGAGCTTATGACCCTGCGACCTTAATAAACTAACAACGAGCAAGCACATTACTTGCCGTACCTAAAAGTACACAGAAGTAGCATTACTTTATGATATTCAAAATATCATAACTTTACATGGATAATCTCCAAATGCGGTGAACTATCGTATCAATACACATATTTTTTATCATTTACTTTTTTCTTTGACAGAAAAAAACTTCGATTCATCTGGAACTAGCAGTGAGCAGAAAATTGTTACATCGTGGTAGATTATTTAGAAATTGTAAAAAAATTGAAATTGTTACATAGTGAGTATTGGAAATAAAACTTCAGCTATCGAGTCACTATTACCAGTCTTGCACACAGCGAATTGTCATAATGTGAATCATTTGTATACAGGGTGATTCAAAAGTACTTTGACAAACTTCAGGGAGTGATTCCTCACAATATTCTCATATGAATTGTCCGAATAAATATATGTCCGGCAAAGCTTCATTTCCAAGATACAGGGTGTTGAAGTTTTATTTTTATTTATGTTTTTTTTTAAATAACTTTCGAAATACTGACCTTAATTAAACGAAAATTGGTATTGAGAGGTTTTTTGGGGTGTCGTATTCGAACTTGATGTTATTATTGCTCTTACTCGTAGGGGGCGCCACCTACACGTCTTTTTCTTTTTGAAGATGCATAACTTTTTTGAGCGTACTTCTAGCACATTTTTCAGTGAAAAGATCAATTTCTTTATCATATTTACTTCAATAAGCTACCCCTGTTACAAGTCGCTATAAGCAACCGTTTTCTAGATATTTGGACTTGAAAATTTTAAGTCGATTATTTGATAATCGATGCGTGTTGAAGTGTTTATCATTATTTTGCATTTTTCACAAGAATGCTTGGAAAATGAATTTGACGTTTGAGTAAGTTGTTTTGGTTTTCTGTAGTTTAAAATAGTTATTTCTGTATCAAGGGTGCAAAATCTTTATTTGTTTTGATAAAATTTACAAGAAATAACTACATTTTATTTCAAACATTTTTGAATAAGTAGAATAAAATAAAATAGAGGAAACTAAATTGTATTCAAATAAATTGTTCAAAATGTCCACCTTCAGCAAAGATATAGGCATTAAGTCTTCTAGTCATTGAATCTCGTACCCGCTCAAAAATTATTGGTGTATTGGTTTCACTGGCGTCCACTTTTCGGTTTTTTCGATCTTCCTCGTTCGCTACTGGAGATTCATGAACTAGTGACTTCGAAAATGAAAATTTAGCGGGTTTAGATCTGAGGACCTTGGTGCCCACGCCTGGTTAGGTTCTTCTACACCCCTACCGATCCATCGATTTGGATAGACAGTGTTGAGGAATTCCCTGGCTACAACGCTAAAATGGGCCGGAGCCCCATCATGCATAAACCACATGCGGCTACGAATTTCCAATTGTACATTCTGGAGTAGTCCCGGCAATTCATTTTCTAAAAAGTATCTGAAAGTTGCGCCATTCAATTGGAACGGAAGAAAGAAAGGACCTATCGAATAATTATCAATTATTGCCGCCCATACATTTACAGAAAATTGATACTGATAATGTCTTTCAATAACTGCGTGCGGATGTTCCAGAGCCCAAACATGGTTGTTATGAAAGTTTGTGATAGCATTTCGGGAGAAGTTTGCCTCGTCCGTGAAAAGTACATATCTTGAAAATTAAGGATTTCCAGCCAATTTTCTCAAAAATCACTGACACATAGTAATGCAGTGGGGGAAGTCTCGTGGCAAAAGAGCTTGTACCCTTCGAAAATGCTATGGATAAAATTGTTGATGATGGATAATTCTCCAAACTGTGGACTGAGTAGAGTTGAGAGCTTCCGCAATTATTCTTGTACTTTTTTCTGGATTCTCCTCGAGAGCGTTCAAAATTCTGGGGTTCGGACTGCTCGTGGTCTTCCAATAATATCAGCTGCCCTCTCAAAGCTACCTGTTTCTGCCAAACGACGGTGGAGACTGGTGAATGTTGGAGCTGAAGGTAGTACTCGATTAGGAAATCGCTCCTGGTAAATACGTCTTGCTTCGCGCGCATTGCCTACCGGAAGGCCATAAACGAAATGCATATCGGCTAAATGAGCATTATTGTTTAAATAATCATTTTTTTCAAAATAAGTGTTTTAAAACTTACAAAAACTTCAACTAAACAACAAAACGTTCAACTGTCTCATAATATGTAATAACCAAAACTACTTACTCAAACTTCAAATTCATTTCCTAAGCATGCTTGTGGAAAATGAAAAATAATGGTAATAACTTCAACACGCATCGATTATAAAATAATCGACTTGATATTTTCAAGTCCAAATATCTAGAAAACGGTTGCTTATAGCGACTTGTATCAGGGGTACCTTTTTTACGGAGATATGATAGGGGAATCGATTTTTTCACTGAAAAATGTGCTAGAAATACGCTAAAAAAAGTCATGAATCTTCAGAAAAGAGAACGTGTAGGTGACGCCCCCTAGAGTAAGAGCAATAATAACATCAGGTTCGAATTCGACACCTCAAAAAACCCCTCAATACAATTTTCGTTTAATTAAGGTCAGTATTTCGAAAGTTATAAAAAAACAAATAAAAATAAATCTTTAACACCCTGTATCTTGGAAACGAAGCGTTTCCGGAAATACATTTATTCGGACAATTCATATAAAAATATTGTGAGGAATAACCTACTGAAGTTTGTCAAAGTACTTTTGAATCACCCTGTATAAGTATTTAACCCACCAACGAGGTCTTCGGTACTGTTTTATCTTTACGCTATTTTTCAAAATTCTGTGTATCACAGTAAAAGACATCGCAGCAGTTGATAATACCGACATGTTGTTGCTTTTGAGTCAGTAAATTGAACAGAGTCAAAGCTGCTGCGAGGCTGCTTACACCGTGGCAGCCTCGCGAACTGCGTACCCACCTCTATAGTGGCTGCCTTTATGAATGCGGAAGCTAGTTACCGAACTATCTGACTTACTCCCAAGTCACGCATAAAGAAAGTTTACTAATCATATGAAGATTTCATGATAAAAAAAAAACGTGTTTATGATATGGCCGATAAACTTATCAATCCGCCATAATCAATCATTTAACTTAGGCTCTTTGGCCTTTTTCTATTCAAACAATATTTCGTAAAATAAAAATGGAAGGGTTGATTTTTTTGAGATTCGATAGGGAAGCGAATTTTCAGTATATAGTCTACCTTTAATTATACTTATTGTAATTATTGAGTCAAAAGTTATAAACAATTGAATTTATTGTTCAGATAATTTTTTCGATGCATTGCAAAATAAACAAAAATGGTTCGAAAAAATATTTGTGTCAGAATTCTCATAATCCACTATAATAGATAGCTCATAAATTTTTTCAACTTTATTTTCAATAAAAAAGATTTTTTCAAATATTTTACATTTAAAAAATGACCCTACACTTCTCGGTGATTTCAGATTTTTTGTGATGCAATTTTGACGCACTCTTATATTCAAACAAACGGATGGATGAAACATTGGTGAATATGTTATTTGTGGGAAATGTTATACTCTACAACTCTTGATTAATAAAATTTTGTTGGATATCAATATATATTGCGTTATTTATCAAAATTCGAGGATACTTCAAAATTCACAGCAGAAAGTTGGCATAACTTATGTCAAATTATTATAATACTTATTGAAATTGAAAAATATGAAGTCATTTTATTGTTAACAATAATGAAAATCGCCGTCAAATGAATGTTAAGGGATGCTAAGACTGTCAATTCACCTGTCAGAGTGATAATACAATGCTCACATACGCTAAGCGTCCAGCATGTTCAACAAGCTGACGGACGGTCTACCACCGCTGTATATGCAGCTGACGATAATTTTCATAATTTAAAAAGTATAAATATTCAACTGTTAAAATTCCATACGGTATAAAATGGCTTTATACTCTAACGTGACTGACGTATAACCCACTCTCTTCAAATTAGCTGACGATAATTTTTCGGTTTTAAATGATCTCAAATATCACCCCATAAATTTTGGCAAGGTATGAAATTACTTTTTGCACTATGTTTTTTTTTGCAACTTTCACCTGTTGTCACTTGTAGCTCACCGCAGGCGCGGTTACTGACGGTCACTTTGATGACTACCGAATACTAATCAAGTATTTAAAATAAAGTTCGTTCGGTATAAAATTCCTCGCAAAAATGCTACGCTACCTCGCGTACTATAACCATTCCCACTGAATGTTGAAATGCTTATTATTCATTTTGCTAACAAAGCAAATCATGGCGACGACTCGAAAAGTGTAATAATTGAATACCCTCGTCAAATTCGTTTCCAAATTATTTCCAATTTAATTTTCCATTTCCTCATCTTCTTCAGAATAACGCTCCCTATACAACAATAGACTAGAATTTAATCCGAATCCAATTTGTGCAAGGCTCTTTCTGAAATGAATAAATAACGAATAGAACAATTACTGAAAGACTGGTAAAACTCTAGAATCCAAAATATTTTGTTAATTGCCTAATTTCAGCCCATTATGTTTATATCGAGTCGGATTTGATTCTCCGATTCTCAAATCACGGATTCACTTCATAGTTTACTGAATTAGAGAGAGAGAGATAAATTTACTTTATTGTCTAAGAACCAGAATTTCTTATTGACAAAGCATAGTGTTGAAATTAGAAGAAAAGTGTATTTCATAAGTATATAACTAAATGTACATATGCAGAAAGGAGTTGTAAAAAATTTGAAAGGACCATAAACAGTACCCATTGAAATTAGAAGTGAACAATTGTCATAGCAAATCAGTATAATATAGATACATAGTATAACATTTCATATAAGGTCACATCAGAGTATCATTGTAAAACTCCTAGTAGGCTTTTTTCAATAGGGCATCTTTCACAAGTTTTCTAAATTTTCTATAATCATTTATAGACCCCAGTTTAGTGGGTTCATGGCTATATATATTTTTTTACTTCAAAAAAACAATGAACATTTTGTCAGGGTGGACTTTGGAATGGGTAAAGCCATTTTCCTCTCTGTTGTTTGTCGATTCATATGATTTGTTTGTACCGTAGTCTCCGTCATATATTTTTTTGTGAATCAAACATACCAGTAGGAGATTTAAGCCGGTTCTGGCTCTCCCCCCACCACTATGACGTCACGTGTGACCTTGAATGGTTGCATGTGTAAGTGTATCGTTTAACCTTGAAGTGACCTTGAGATGTGGCGGTGTATAACGCACGCCCCTGACCTTGAGAAGGGGGTTCAGCTATGTGTGTAAGTGTATCGTTAACCTTGAAGTGACCTTGAGAGGACATTGCATATAATTCAAGGTGAGGCTGTCTCATATGGAGTCTGACATTGAAGGGTAACTCAGGGTCGAGTGGATGGATAACATTGGGAGGGCAGAAGGCACATAGTCGTACGTGATCGTGTGTAACGTTGTGTGTCCTTCACCTTGAGACACCCTTGAGCATTGGTGGAGAGTGCATATCGTTCTAGACACACTTCACCTTGGGATGACC